>JAOUZG010015678.1:3857-17444 GCA_026289955.1 Argiope argentata | reverse complement strand
TACTAGCAAAAATTTTAAAAACAGGAGAGATTTTCTATCATTTGAAATGTTTTTACTACTGTAACTCAGTATCTTCATCTTTATAGCTATTTATATCATCTGGTACCTTTATAAGCTCATAAATATAAAATCCTTTTTTTCATTTATGTGCTGTTTAATTTAATATCGTACTAGCAAAAATTTTAAAAACAGAAGCGATTTTCTATCATTTGAAATGTTTTTACTACTGTAACTCTGTAGATGGCACCAGGATGAAGGTTATAAAAAGGATTTCTAAAATCTACCTATTAACCCATCGAGCGTCGGCTGTCTTGCGCAAGTATGTTCTTAAAACGGCAGCGGTCAAAATAAAGGTTGAACACAATTTACAAGAGAAGAAATTGTCAGGACGTTCCTAAACCGGCATGGTGTGTTTTGCTTTCCCCCGAGCAGTAACAGCGGGGGGTAATCTACCCCGCTTTTTAACAATAATACCACCCGAAATACGAGGAATCGTGTGTCCCAGGAAACAGAGTGACAATTTGAGTTGTAAATCTGTCGAAGCACGACAATTACCGGGCGGTTTTTCAGATAAGAATTTGGTTTTCGCTCTGAGAACTAAGATCTTCTCTTTTAATTTGTAATGTTTTCAGAAAATATAATTTGTTCAAAAATAAATTTAAATAATCCAGCAATATGATTTTATAAATTTGTGTAAAAAATTGAAAAAAAAGTTTAATGAATTATTTAGAGGAATTATTATTCATCAAATTGCATTACGAACATAATACTTTCTTTTTGCCAACACTCAGAGAATCTTACTTAGTTTTTCCCGATATTTAGTTTTAAGCATTTTGCTGGCATATTTGGCATTGGAAATTAAAATAAAAGGATATATATGGTACACTGATTAAAATAGAATATAAAAAATTTATTAATATTTTTTAATACTTAATATTAAAAATACTGCGTTCATTTTTGAAAATATCAAAATTATGTTATCAAAAATTTTAAAATAAAAATGTGGAAATTTTTTTTCAATTTTTTTTAATAAAACAATCTTTTGTCAATGTATAGCAAGTAAATATTTTAGTAATAATATGTTTATTAAAATATTATTAATTTGGATATTTTTGACTTATTATCTTATTTTGAAATAATTAAGATGTGAGTTGAGATAATAAGTTTTTAAAAGTCAATTTTAATATTGAAATAAGAAAAAATAATAAAGCATCCATTTGTGAAAATGGCTTATATCGTTTAAAAATTATCATTTCATTCTTATTTTTAGTAGGCGAATATTTTGAATGTCAATTTATTATATCATTCTTAAACTTGTCCCAATTATTTGTAAAAATTACTCACAGTTTGCACAGTAATATTTTCATAAATCCATGCATTTCTCTGCCAACAAATATTGCTAAAAACCTTTTCTTCATTTAACTTACGCAATGGAATCAAAATTTCAATTGTATCCACTTTGTTAAATTACAACATTATGAATTTTTGTGAAACTTCATAAATTGTGAAATCTTGTAGATAAAAAGGAGACAGCTGCAAGTATCGACCAATTAAAAATTACCCCTTTCAGAACGTTTCTTCCATGTTCATCGTGCTTGGATAGTTTAAAAAATTTCATTTACAATATTTCTCTGCATGTGAATTTCAAAAGATGGATGCTCAATAAAATAATAATAAAAAACACTTTAGAGTACGTAATCATAACTTCAGCAACGTTTAAAAACCGTGAGTGAAAAATTAGGTTTTTAGTTCATTGAAATAATAAAAATAATTGCTACACATTTTAGTCCATTAATTAAAACAAACAAAAATTATAGATATTAATGAATCTATAATAGTTTTGCCAGTTTGTGAAGGATGATCAGAGTTTTTCATTTAAGTGATCTTTTCTTCCAGTCATAAAACTCAGATGGGAGAGTGGCTTAAAAATGGCAATACAAAAATTTGAATAGTGTGCTAAATCATAATTAATTTATATATAAAGATAAATACAGAGGATCGTGAATTTTTTATTATATAATTAATTGGTAAAATCTGGGTTTGGGAATCATGTTGCTGTGGTAAAGCAGCAAGTTATTGGTGGTCTAGTCGTAGATGCATCATCGGAGTTCTCTTGATGTTAAAATCTTCTTATAATTTGTAATTATTTTTTTATCAAAGCAAAAATAATATTCACAAATATCTTTTAAAAATTTAAAGCTAATATTTTCGTAAATTATTAATTCTTAAAGCATGTTAAAAATTTTAATTAAAAATTTTCCGTTGTAACTCTAAAAAAAATAAATTAACTAATTGGAAATTTGTGTATTAATTTATCTAATTGAAATATATTTTACATCAATCGTGCAGATAATAAAAATTTTATTTTTCGCTTACAGATTTTTGTTGATGCCAAAAACCTCATCCCAAAAATAATACCATGTTCTGGCATGATAAAAAGGTCTTTCACATGAGGGCAAAGGGATCTCTAAATAAATCCGTTATCACTTTTATTTGCCTCTGCTTTCATATTGGTCACATGGTCAAATTCTAATTTCTCATTGGTATTTTTATAACAGTTTGACTTATGTAATCATTCAATAGGATTCTTATTTTTAGATTTTAATTCCAAAGGTTATTAATTTTTCCTGGCTATAATTTTCTTTTTGAAAGGTCTAGAAACTCGAGTGAAGTGCACTGCTTAGGGAACTTGAGTTGACCTTACGAATATTTTTTAATTAAATAAGTGTTGATTACCTTTATGAAATATATATCATCAAGCTTTTTTATTATATTACTGAAATTTACTATTGATTTCCTGCACTAAATTTAATTAACATTATATTTATGCGAAAATTGTTGAGCTTAATATGGATTTAAATTCTAACGATTCTGACTGTGATGAATTAATTTTATCTTCTGAAGATTAATACTCTAAATCGGAAAGTGAATCTGATGATGATACTTTAAATGCAGCTCGCTGTAGATCTCCTATTGACTTGCAAGCACCTTCCAATGCTCCTCCAAATTTTCAATTTACTTCGACTCTTAGTATCAGTGCATGGGTAAAAAATTTCCCTTGGGATTTAGATGATTCGATGATGTTTTTCAGAATTTTTTTTCGTAACACAGTGATAAATTACATTATGGAAGAAGCAAATAAATGTGTTGAAGCCTTTTTCAACAAATCCAATTTGACAACATCCTTGAAAGTATTAAATTGGAAAAATACAGATATAAAAAAACATCTGCTTTTTGCTTTCCTTTTAAGGCAAGGAATAATGCCCAAATCTACTGAAACATGGTACTATAGTATAAGATCTATTTTAAGCACATCTTGTTATTTTATTAGGCTTAAAATTTCTTCTAGACGACATTTTAAAATATTTATATGGTACTGATTATCAGCAGCAATGTTACAGATATATAAAAACACTGTAATTTTTAATTTGTAATGGCATTTTTTTACTTTAATTTTTAAGCATGCATGTAAATCAGTACTCATTATTAAGTTCTGAATTCGCAGCCTTGTAATAGGTTTAAATAGAATGTATGTAATTCAGCCTTTATTGCATTTGTTTAATTTCATTAATATCTAAGACTAACTTTGTTTTAATGCAAAGTATTAATTGTAATTGGATATTTATTCATTATTAATTATTATTAATATTATTAATTATTATTAATATTATTAATATTATTAATTATTATTAATATTATTAAGTATTAATATTATTCATTATTATTAATATTATTAATTATTATTAATATTATTCATTATTATTAATTATAATTGGACATTTACTCATTTCATTATTCAAAGCAATATGAAATTCAATAATCGAATTTTGTTGAATACAAATAAATGTTTATATAATAATTTTCCATTTATTATAAACTAGCCGCATTTGGCGACCAGCCGATTCGTCAATATTTATTCGGACAAAAGGGTTCGAGGAATTTTAACTTAGTCTCATAATAAGTTTTTCAGCAAAATATTTTTTAAGCTCTAAATTTCGATAGCATAATGATTCACTTGCACTATTATATAGGCCTTAATCTGTCCTATCTTTGAACTCCGCGTCTCTCTCTGATTTTCTATCAGTGCAAGCAAAATTCAGTTTTAAATTAAAATGGAAATGAAGCTTCCATTAATATAAAGATTTCTTTACTCAATCTGAGTATGTCATTAAATAAAACTAAGAATTGAGAGCAGAGTAGTTGATGTTTTATGTTCACTACAGAAATTGAAAAGTTATAATTTTTTTATAATTTATAATATCTCAAAGAATTGTTCAGCAAAAATTTCCCAAATTAAATGAAACATTCAGTTTTTAATTTTATTTTTAGATGTATATAAATGATCTCAATAATAATAATACATATTTTTTGGTTTATAAATATATTTAAAAAAATTATGGTTTTAATTCCTTTGGTCTTATAGATTCATATTCTGTAAAATATTCTTAATATTTCAACTTCTCAGTAAATAAATAAACATTTCTATCTTCTTCAAATATGACTGATTTATTCAGTACTTATCTTCTTTATCAATTCTTGCAAATTTAGAACAATCATCATTTTCATATTCTAGGCCAATTATTCTAGAGTAACCATGATTGGCTTCTTTAAGATCTTGATAAAGTGATCTGAAATCGCCAATTTTTATCGAATAGTTATATTGAAATTTGCATAGATCGATCAGCTTGGATAATTGATTTAGTTGATTGGAGTGACACTTTTTTATTTTAAGGAGGACTTATTGTCTGTAGAATATTTTGTTAAATATGATTCACATAGCAGATGATATATGTAAAAATTTAAAAGTCGTAATTCATCACCATTTCTTCTCTCAATCTACTAATTTTATATTTCACTTAGAGCATTTGTTAAGAGATGTATGTCTCTCCCAAAAAAATTAAGAAATTAGATGTTGGGCTCTGATTACAGAAGATACCTTGTAGATGTTAAGCCATATTTTCCTTAAATAAAACTGTTTAATTGGATTAGTAATATATGTATAGTAAAATATCATAGAAAACATTTCCATCTATTTATTTTCCAAAAATATCATGTTTCATATTTGTTTCATTTTATGCAGACACGTGCCTAAAGTGACATTTTTATATGTTTAATTTGGAATGATAGTTGATTTATTTTTTCTCACCTGAGAACATGATATTGTTTTGGTTAGAAAATTTTGATATCTCCGAAATATACGGGTAAATAATATTTTTATCTGATTTTACAAATGTTGCATTATTAATTATAACGTATGCTTGTTTGAAAGAAGATGCGTTTTCAAATAACTGACTTGGTTTTACCAGTATAGCTTTAATATTGCGTATGCTTAACGTTGAAAGCAGATGCCTTTTTATTTCGCATGATTCATTAAAATGTGGAGATAATTTAGAATTACGAAGGCGAATTCTTTGATTTGCACAATATATCTCCTTCACATAAGTAAAAGTAACAATTCAAAACATGTCTTCTTGTTTGAAAAATTTAAAAAAATCACGAATGCAAATATATTTTATTTCTACTTATTATCAATTGCTTTTTGTACGTCGTTTCTTTGAAATGACGTCATCTTCGAGTTCGTTTAAGATTTCTTACTTTTTAATAAATAATCTCGCTCTCAGAAGATTATCATTTGGTGGTTTTTTTAAAAATTCTTTTTCTGTTTTAACTGTTACACTTTTATAATATATTTTTATTATGTATTTTTATTCATTTTAATTCTTTAATTGAATTAATAATTTTGATATTGCAAACGATCAAGACATTTTTTTTCTTGCATTTATTGTTTAAAAAATATCACATTTCCTATTTATTTCATTTCATATAATCACGTGATGAAAATTATATTTTTCTGTTTTATTTTTGATAGTAATTAACTTATTTTTTTAATCAGAACTTCTGAAATCTATAGGCAGCATATTATTATAAGCTGATTTATTTTATATCCTCGAAAAGAAAAAAAATTATTTTTATTTTATGTGAAATAAATTGTTGAAAAAAACGATTAAATTGAATGTTTAAAAATTCATTAAAAATACAGTTTTTATTTATAGGTCAAAGCATCAGTATCATTGAAAAGCTAATCTTTTTAGCTTTAACTTGATGCAAAAATCAATTTTGTACTGTAATATTTTCGGAAGCTATAGCGAAAAAACTTCAAAATTTGGCTTATTTTTTAGTTAATTAAAATTTTATTTAAAAATAAAAAAAGGGGCTCTGACGTGCACATTCCCGGCACCCTAGGTATACATGTACCACATTTAGTAGCTGTTGGTCAAACGGTCTGTCTTGTACAGCGCGAACACACACACATTGTGCTTTATTATATGTAAAGATATATATATATATATATATATATATTTCTTTCATATACTAAACTTTTTTAATAATCCGTATTATTTCTATGTATTTTTTTTTCATTTAGGCTTTTAGTAGTCCATCACAAGACACAAAACTTCCTCTCATATGAATTTGGTTTGATTTTTTATAGAGATTTCACATATATATTTATAATAGAAATGTATATTTGAAATGCATAGTTTAAAAAAAATGTTTTTATATTTATAATTTTTTATAAAAATAAAAATATTTCTTTTCTTTTTTTATTATTTTCTTTATATTATAAATATATATAATTTCCAAAAAAATATGTTTTATATTTATAAAAGAAACAGTTTTTTCCATCTGCCCCCCTCCTCCCGAAAAGAAAGAAAAATATGATTTGCGCAAAAGTAGTAAATAACGCATGCATTAACTTAGTAAAATAAAAAAAAAATATTAAACAGTAAAAAAAAGAACTATAGTTATCTAGATACATTAAATAAAAGCGTTTATAAAAAGAATTAACAACACTTTTACTAAAGTTAAGTTTAAAAAGTCAACAATAAATAAATAATTATATCCAAAAATTTTCAAATTTGTCTTCCCTTGCGTAGTAAATGCTTGCCGAAATTCTACATACAAAGTTTAAGCAATAGTTACAATGACATTTATTTATAAATATTTTTGTCGCTTATTAATTGGGATGAAAACAAATTGATAAGGTTTTTTATAAATAAGTATATAATGTTTTTTTTAATTAATAAAAGTATTATTAACAGTTCAAACGTGATTTTTTAATATTTCATTAGACAAATACAGAAAATTCAAACTCGCTTTTTCTTTTGAATAAACTATTATACATAATTATGGCATGTAAATATGAGAGTTTCCCTATCTGTAATAAGTATAATAGTTTTCTCTTGGATTCGAAATGAAATATTGAAAGAAAGATTGAAGTATACAGCTCATATCACCAATCGGTCCTGTTATCGCGAATCCTTACAAGAAACTGATGTCCTATTCTCAGGGGGGATTTCCTATTCCCCTAATTGGAGGGACCACCCGCATTCTAACAGCCAGCGGAAACCAGAAAATGAGCTCTAACAGGCCGATCTCCCACCTCGTTTATTACACTTAAGGGGGGAAAGCAATGGCGACTTTCTACGGGGAAGCCGTGTTAAGAGATATTTGCGGATGGAGACTTTCTACGTTCCTGGCGGTTTTAAAGCGACACGCTGGAGAGGATTTCTACGTTCCTGCCGGTTTTCAAGAGACACCTTGGAGCGACTTTCTACGTTCCAGCCGCTTGAAGGGTTAAAAGATTAACTAAGATTTTCAGTAAAAAGTATATCCTGTTCTAAAATAATCTGTATTTTCTCTAGATATTGACGGTCGGTAGGAATTTATTTTAAGATGAAATGATTTATTCGAAAACTAGCTTCTACATTTATTTAGGGACTTATGATCGGTAACAGTCATCGAATTAAATAAATCAACAGAATTGCAGTATAAAACTGGAGTAATAAATAAAAAACGATGCCTGTATTCTACGTTTAATAATAATAAAAAGAACTAGAGATATCTAGACTCAAATTATTCGCTTATCATGTACATATATTTTCTAAATTTTACAAAAACAAAAAAGTAGGACCACGCATCTCGTTTCCAGTACAAATAACAAATTATCCATGATCTTTTTTACTTACTAAAAGTTCAGTCTTTTTTTCTTTAAATATGTTTATCTAGCACTAAAAATATAGGAAAATTAGATACATATTGCCTCTTATATAAAACAACAATATAAAATTGAGAGGAATTCAATATGAAATTATTAACACTAAATGGTTACTACGGACAGGGTGTACTACATGGTACGTAGCATCTAATATTTACAGATTCGGATAGAACACATCAAGACGAGTACTCTGATGAGTAACATTTGGAGTCCACGCATATTTCGTCAGTCTAATAAAGGTGTGGAGCTTATATCATGAAAGCTTCAAGAAATAAGAAGAAAAAAAAAACCAAAAAAAGTAAAAAAATATATTATTTGAAAACCATATATATAAATACTGAGAATTTTTAATACAATAAATTTTTGAAATATCGGCCATTGAACAAATGGAATGGTGAAATATGGAATTGAAAATCTCAATTGCTTTCTGAAAAATGTCTGCTCATTTTATTTTTCCTCAGTTTCAAATGCTGCTCCGAAGTTATACAATGTTGAGGGGTGAATGAAATACATTTAGTATTTCAGACATTTCCATAAAAAAATTTGGATGTGTTAAGATCTGGGGGGGGGGGGGGAGATTTCAAGAACACTATTCAAAAGAGTAACACTATAAATCCGTATCTTTATTTTCTGTCATTTTTGTGATTTTATGTATCATTTATTTGTATTTTTTGTGCTGTTCTTTTTATTTTTATTTCCGTCTCCGTCTCTAATTTTTCGCATATATTTCATAATATTTTATTAAAAATTTTGTAATCACAAACTATAAGTCTTTTATCAGAATTAGCATAAGTCTTCAGTTTCTCTCCGATAATTATCTTAATAAGCCCAAGCTACTACCCATTTTAATTTCAAAGAGTTCACTGCTTGATAATGATGATAATGTCATGTCCTCTTTTTACCACGGAAAAGTAAGGGGTGCAGTAGCTTCTAAGGGTACGGACCCATGAGCACCCGAAGAGCAGACTTCTAGCTCATTTGAGGATGAAACACCCACCCACACACTTGCACAGCCCCTTTTTACAGGGGGCACATTCACACATCTCACAGATAGAACACAGAAGAACAACCATGCCTGAACCAGGGACTCATAGAAGACGAGGAAGACGCGCTACTTCTGCGCCAGAAAGCCGGCAGCTCACTGCTTTCGGCTTTCTTTTATCCCTTATTAAATCTCTTACCAAATTTTAACCAATAAACGTCGGGCGCCGAACAACAGTTACATAGATGGATAGAACAGAAGCGTCTTTCAGTATATTTCCACTTCATGCTCGTTACATTGATTAAATAACTAGAGGAGTATAGATGCAGCGATATGAAATGGTGTTATATGTTGTGTGTTAAGTTCCGGGGAGTAAGGGGTACAATCTATACCCTTGTCTATTCTCATAACAGAATCCTGCCCGATCAATCTAAGTTTACTCTATTCCGCTAAGCGATTGAAGTTGCGTTGAGGTCTAGCACCCTCTTGCATAAATCATTAATCACTTATTTCCTCTATACCATACAAAAAGGGGATGACAACGACATTCAACACGTTAAAACAAGCTTCACAGGTGACATTTGCCATAAAAAAAGTTGACTTCATAACATCTCCGGTAGATAACGCACGCCAAACTGTGACTCAAGAGGACGCAGCGACCGAACTATTGTATGGTGAAGATTTTCAGTAGCTTAGAACTTCCAGATCTGTTTTTTGCATGCTTTCTAGACTGCTGGTTTTCTTAAACTTCAAATAATAGCTTACAGAGATTCTTAAAAACGAAAATAATACTTCGAGCATTTTAGAATTCCTCCGGTCTCTTTATTTTTTCAACTTAACAGAATATATATACAAACCAGTGCCAGATTCCAAAACATGTACAATTGATTATAAACTATTATATAGAAATCGCCGGCTTTCTGGCACAGAGGTAGCGCGTCTTTCTCGTGTTCTAGGAGTCCTGGAACAGGCATGGTTGTTCTTCTGTGTGCTATCTGTGAGATGTGTGAATGTGCCCCCTGTAAAAAGGGGCTGTGAAAGCAAATGGGATGAGTGTGTAGCTAAATCGTCTCTTGACCCTAGTTGGCGCTATTTCAAAAACAAGAGACGTTCCTTTCGGCTTAAATCAGCGGGGGGCTTGTCCATAGGCAAGTGCCATAAATAACAGCATACAGAAAATAAACGAAATATTAATAAAAATACGTTTACCAAAGAACAAATCGTTTGCTTTTACTTTTAAATAAGATTTTAGCTGAAATAAAAATAGTAGAAGTTACAAAATGTCTGAAAAGAATTCGTCTGCTAAATGACAATCAACAGATTTAGATTAGCATATTTATTGAGCCCTGTTTGTTAACATATTCTTGGAGATGAAAATGCCCATCGTCAATGGAGCAGATCCGTTTAAAATCAATTTCTTCACTTTCAACCGTATTGATCATCGTGGCAGCAAAATCAAACCTCCTTAAACGAAGTCAGTCAATGGTACTTGATTTGAATTTTGTTGGGGAACAAAGCTGCGCATGAATTTGCTTGTTGATGTGCTTTTCCTCTCATTGGTTCCCACACATTTGCATAGTCACATTGCAAAGATTCCATGTTGGGCAATTGTCATATATATCGTAATTTGGAACACAAGTTGTTAAATTCGTAACTAGCGCTTTTCGTATAATTAGAGTATGTCTCTATATTAGGTGACCCCACGTATTATGCATCAAAATACTCGTCTTGTTCTGTAAATATTAGAAATTACATACTTTGTACGGCACTCTGAACTAACATACTGAAAATGAACAAAGAAAATTTACTTAAAATTAATTTAATTCTGCAGTTAACTTTAAAAAATTAATTCAAATTAACCATTCAAAATTTTTCGTTAACTTGCAATTTTATACTTAAATGAAAACTAATGCATTTGGGATATTTAACTCAAAATTGGGCAAGTCTAGATTATTTAATAGTTGCAGAAAGTAAACATTTAGATTGTACATGATAAATTCAGAATGCTGTTTGATTTTAAATCTTTATTTATAAAAATTATTAATTTTAATTTTTAATACTTAATCTGTATCACCGGCAAAATATTCTCGTAAACCTTTAATTACTTAAAAATTTTTTTCCAATAATTATTTTTAAAGTAAAATAATATATTTTCAAAAGTTAAGCCTAGTTTACACTGTGCCAAATAGCTAAGTATGATAAAATAATGAGAGTCAGTATAGTGTCGATATTAAAATTTCAAGTTGTTCAAAAATTGAAATATCCGAACTTTTTATTTAGTGGTTCTCTATTCAAAAAAATATTGATAACTTTTTAAATTTTTGTATTCATATCGACTTAATCATGCTTAAAAAATGGAATTTGGAAGTCAAATTTCATTTAATCTTTTATTCATTTAATCTTGCTTAAAGACTGAAATTTCGTGCACTTGGGTATTTTCGATGGCGATAAATTTTTTAACTATTCCTAAAATTTAAACACTAATGAGCCATTTATTTAAATTTTGATTTCTTTTGCGTGGACTTACTTATAATAAATTTCAATATCAAATCAAATAGAAAATAGTCTAAAGAAAAATATATATAAAGTCAATTTGTTTCTAAAACTTCAAGGTTTTTTTAAGATAAGTGTATACGAAATCACATTGGGAAATAGTTTTAGTGACTGAAAATCTGAAATAAAACTTAAAGCTTACTAGTTAGATTATTAAAGTTTTGTTTCATATATAATCAGCTGATTTCTTTCTGTATTGTTGCATAGATCAAACTAATACCTTACAGAATGTTTGTTTTTTGTTTGGAATGTTTTATGTTTTTGTAAAGAATTTTCCGCAATTTCTGTGCTTAATCACAACACCTATAGATGAACTAGTATTAATTTATAAGTTTAAAGTAAGTTTAATTTAAATAAGTTTTAACAACTTTTAATTAATTTATAGATTTAAGGATTCGAAATTGGAAGGTCACGAATTTGTCCTTAGATTCCACCGAAGACAAAACATGTCTGAGAAACTAGTACATGCATGCCTGCACGTGAGTACCAATAGTCCTTTGTCCTTAAACCATCCAAATTTGAGAAACTCTAATGTAATTTTTTTTTGTTTGGAATTTTTTATTACACTTCTAAAGAGTTTTAAAAATTTATTACTAAGATTTTTAAGTGTTATTAAATCCTAATTAATTCCTCAAATGTACATGCTAATTAATTAAAGGATTTATGTTCATTAATTATTCAGCTTCATTAATTGAATTTTTTCATGTTTTCTTAAGGTCTTTTATATCACTCAGGATAATAAAAGGTGCATTGGCATAACCAATCAAATGGATATTTAAATTTAACTATATTCATTTAGTATGAACGAAATCAATGAATGTAAAAATATTCCTTGAAATATTTTTGGAATTTATTCAGCATTTCATTTTCGGATTTTTATATTAATTTCCTTAGAATTGAAAAAGTTATTTAAAAAATTAATTTCGAAGTTTCATTGTTTTAACATTTAATTACCCAAAAAGAATTACATATGTTTATTTTTAATTAACAAAACTTAATTAGCAAAAGAAAATTCGTTCCATTAATTTATTAAAAAAAGATAAACAAAAAGAAATTTAATCAGTTTTAAAGATAAATTATTTCTAATCCTTAATTAAATTACTTAATTATATTATTCTGAGTTTATATGCTTTCGTTGGTGACATTCTTAGCAGAACGTAGCGATAATAAAAATTTCAGCGTTTCGATTTTCTGTTAAGTAAATTAAAAGAAGTACAGATGAAGTACCTTATTGCTACTGCTGCCATCTATTATTACATTGAAAAACTACATCTATATCAAATTTATACAAAATTTTCAGGAAAGAAATAATTCATTCTGTTTTTAATTCTTTAAAGTAAATAAATTTATTTTTCTTGTCTCGGATTTTTTAAAAAAAGTTTCAATAAAAAATAAAAACGTCTCTATACTTTTTTTGTGTGACAATAACCTATTTCAAGGGATGCTTTAAATTTTTTAAAAAATAATTTTGAAAGAGTTAAGTTCTTCCCCGAAAGAAAGCTCAGGAAGGAAAATTCGAAATATATAAAGTTCCTTGACCAGTTTTTAATGTTTGGGCTTAGTAATCAAATGAAAAATGGACCCAGGAGAAATCAATATAAAGATGCCTTTTTTATAATAAATTCTATAATTTTCTTTCATGGGTTATTTTTGCTGATACATATATTTCAATCTCTACTAAGAAGACAATAAAATGTGTTCGTAGCGTGAAATTAAATCTGAGTATCGACGATCTAACAAAACAGACCGCTTAAACTAAGTAGCAAGAAGTGATTTTTTAAAAACAATGTAGTGATAATAAAAATTAAATTGAAATATTCGATTGCAAATCTCTAGTTATCAGGTAAGAACATTATTATTTTAACGCCATCATTTATCTTAATTAATTTAAGTCATTAAACAATTTAAACCGGTTCGAAACAACCACGAGACTTCTCTATCGGTGTCTATCCTTTCTCTCTCTCTCTCTGTATATATATATATATATATATATATA
>JAOUZG010015670.1:8941-20338 GCA_026289955.1 Argiope argentata | reverse complement strand
ATATATAATATGTGTGTGTGTGTGTGTTAATTCATTTGAATAAAAAGAATTTAACAATCAAAGAAGAAGAAACCAAATGATGTTATGTTTAATGGAATGGAGAGTGTAAACTTGTGTAGTTATTAAATTAAGTAATTTAGATTCGATATTTTTAATATTCTGTAAAGAAATGGGAAGTTTAGTATGTCATAATGGGATAATATAATTTTTTGTTAATAATAAAATTTTAGTTTGATCAATATATCAGTGGGTCAGAAAATTATATTCTCGATATAGTTCATCATAAGAATTTATATTAGCATTTTACGTCTTGCCTTTTCTGGTAAAGCTGAACAGGGTGAAGCATCGATTTCAGTAAGAATTGATCCTATTCCCTGATCCTATTCCAATATTTCTATTTAATAAATCAAATGAAGCAATGTAAAAATAAAGTGACAATGGTTCCACATGCTGAATGAAGCAATAGAGATTAATGATGTAATAAGATTATTCTGGATCCTTGCGTTAGTTTTGTCATTGTTAATTCAAGGTTAACACGTGTAACAATTCCTGTAAAAATTCGACACCTGTCTGTTGTGTGAGAATCTCATGGTATATAAGACCAAAACTCAATGATTTTGTTGTCTTTATGCCTTCTTGTTTTTTTTATGATAGCCTTGCGTGTAAATAATGCGTGAATCTGCAAACAGAATAAAACGAAATCAAAAATTCAACATGCCTTCTTTCTAATTTTTCGACCATTACTTTACAATCTGTTTCAAATCAAAATTATTATGTGGTTTTCATATATATATATATATATATATATATATATATATATATATAAATTCGTAAGAATAAAACGAATTCAGCAATAAAGAAGATTGAAGAAAACGATGTTAGTATTTACGAAAAACGGATTTTAAAAAACTTAAAATAAAAAATTACCATTAAAAATGTGATGCAATTATTGCATTATGTAGAGAAAATACAAAGTAAAAAATATTGTGAATTGGAATATAAATACAAAAATGCAAAGGTACAATAAAATTCTTATATAGAGATACACTATAGATACTAATTTAGTGCCATATTTAAGATACAATATTTTTATCAACAAAATTTATTACTTTTTTTATAGAATTTTAAAAAGAATTGTGAAAACTTACTGAGTTGTACAAAAATATATTATCCGTGTATTATCATTGTAAATGGATTGTTAAAATACAAAGGATTGCAAACTTTGGTATTTCTGTGTAAATATCTTCTCCGTCTCTACAACTCTATAGCAGCTTAAAGAAACTGGACGGAAACTTGGGATTTCAAGAATTCGTAAACGCACTGTCTATTGCAATGTAAATAATGGATAACATTTTTCATGAATATATATGGCTCAATTCTAAAGGCTCGAAAATTCTTTAGAGATAAAATCCGTAGGGCTTTGCTTTCAGATTGCCAGAGAAGTGCAAGAAATGAAAGTGAAGTGAAAATTCTCTTTTAAACTTAAAAAAGAAAAAAAAATTATCAAAATGTAACAAAAATTATTAATACAAATATTATTTATTTAATTCTTTATTAAAATTATAAATTTATATGATGAAAACTAATTTAATATGTCTAAATTATAATAAAAAATTTATGTATATATATAAAAATTTAATGTTTACTTTAGCTGATGATAAAATTGTTCTTAATTTCTATTCAAGAAGACTCAACTGATAAAATACAAAATAAAATTTATTTTCAGAAAGATGTTGTTTCATCAATTTTGAGTTAATTGCGTCACTTATTTAAAAATAATGTATTTTAATTTTAAGTCTAAAAGCGAAATATAAGATCTTATTTTTACAGAAATTTCGGAAACGAAGTTTTGAAGTGCAGCATATAAAATTGTGCAAACATTTAAAAATCCAGTCATTTTTTTGAATTTTTCCAAATAATTTTATTTAAAAAGAAAATTTAAGGCTTTAATATGTAGACGTATTTTTTTTCCCATTATATTATTGTTATTTAAAAAAAAATATTCTTATTTAAATTGAACTCGAAATACAAGTTAGATTTTAAAAAAGTTATACGTAACTATGCTTTTCTTTATTCATTATTTTTTTTCTTATAAATAAAAGAAAATTTTTGAGTATAAGTATTTTTAAAAATATTTTTAAATATTTTTAAAATCTTCATATTACATATTCTTTTTATTATTAAAATTTATTTTACTTATTATAAACTTAATAACTTATGGTAATTATTTTAAAAAGATTTTTTTTCACACACACATCATTAATAACTTATATAAATGTATGAATTTATTTTGTGTATACGTTTTACTTTTATAATTATTTAAAAAGTAATATTTCTGTGAACATACTTTAAGAAGTTCTAAATATTTTAGGATATTCTGGACAATGACCAAATCAAACTTGATTGGATGTTCCGTGTTTCTCTCATGCATGACTTGGTAAAGGTAAGTTTGCTTTAAGGCTAATTCAAGAATTAGAAGTGATAAAGTATAATTTGTTTGTAAATTTAATATCTTTATGAATGGGATCCATCTTACAATATCCGTTTATTTAGTTTTCAATGATTTATTATTACTGATATTTTCATTTTAAAAATATGCTGACCATGGTATAAGGTTAGCGGTTAATGGAGATTATTGTTTCTTAAAAATATATTTAGTTCGTGCAATCAAATATTGTATCCTTTTAACAATTTTGATCCTTTGTATCCTTTTAACAATTAATTTAACATTTTCACTAATTCTATTCTTCTTGTAAATGTGACTTCGATTCTATTACTTGTTTTAACCAGAATGAGAGAGAATTTATATTATAAACTAGCCGCCTTTGGCGACCAGTCGGTTCGCCAGTATTAATGCTCGCTAAAATTTTCATATGATATTTTATGTAGCTGTGTCTCATAACAGGTTTTTCCCCAAAATATTTTTAAACCAAATAAATTTTGATAATCAAATAATTCATTCATAGTATTATTATTTTCTTCAGATGTTCTGTTCATTGTACTACTCATCTTTCTGTTTCTATCCGAGCAATGATTGTCCCGGAATTGATATTTTACTTAAAAGGTGGAGGGAAAGGTCGAAAATTCTACGTTTTTATAGAATAATGAGATTCAAATTTTCATAACTGTAAACACACTAAACAAATAAAGACGCAATTGGTTTTTCAAGAGATGCGAAAGTTTAAAAACAGATTGGAAAATGCCGCGCACAGAGGAAATAATGGTGACACACACACATACTTCTTTTATTTCTTTTTTTTTTTCTTCCCTGTCCAGACTTTATTTTGAGCAGGCATAAATTAAACATCCATGCTAAAAATAAAAGCAACTATTTTCTTTCTTTTTTAAACATCCCGTTATCCATAAATGAAAAACAACTGACTTCGCGTATTTCTTTCTATACAAATCATAATTTATTACTTCCTGCTATCTAACTCAGTTGGTGTGGGGGAAAGAAATGCAGATTTTTGGCGGGAAAGTAAGAAAAGTGTCGTTTTAACTATTTTCCACGCAGTTTTTTTTTTTTCATTTTTTCTCTCCATAAGAACCATCCTCGTGTCTTAACGAAAATATTTTTTAAAAAAATTAGCCGAATCGGTCAAGCTGTTCTCCAGTTTTGCGCTTAGCAACGCAATTCGAGTTCCATTTTTATAAACATAGATATAATGGATTGCAATAAAAGATATTGACAATTAATTGTAATGTATTATTAATTATCATTAATATGTTATTAATAATTGAAGATTAAATATAAAGCATTATAAAGAGCAAATATAAAATTTTGGGAAGTTGAAAAAAATGAAATCTATGGGTGAAAATGTTAAAGTTATCATGCGAGAATATTATTATTTTTAAGTGATTATTTGTCTTAATTAATTTAATTATTTAACCAGTTTAAACCGGTTTGAAAAAGTTACAATACCTCTCACTCTGTAAAGATATATTTTTTTTAAATTTCATTTTCATTTTTTTTTTAGTTGGCAAACAAAATTTTGAAGATTAAAAAATAAATAATTGATTTTAAGATTAAAAAATAAATAAACAGTAATTTCGGCAGAAAGTTCACTATTGCTGGAAGCTATTGTGTATGTGGTAAAATCCAGTGAACGTAATGCAGATTGATATTAAAATTATTTTCTAATATTCACAGTATTTTGAGAAATACAATTAGTAAAAAAGCTCTTATAATATCATTAAAGGATAAATATATGTCGCGTTTAACAAAGTTGCAATAGTCAAAACTAAAGAAAAAAATTAAACGACAATCTTCTGAGCGCTATATTAGTTATTTAAAAGTAAAAATCGTGAAGAAACTGGAAGATGACGTCATTTCATAGAAGCAAACAAACAAAAAATAATTAATAATAACTAAATATCTCAAGCAATGGTGACAAAACAAACCTCAAAAGCCATGGGTCAGCTGGCACGCTGTCTACCAAAGAAAAAACGAATATTTCTTGTCTACAAATTTCGAGAACACTAAAACCTCCCAACCAAAACATCATGTTCTCACATGATATAAAAAAACTGTTTTCAATAACCATTGTAATTATTTATTAGAGATAAGATGTGCTGAAATGCGTGTAATATTACTTAGTAATTTCATATTTATTGTATTTAACATATTGTATAATTTTTATTTTATACATCTGTATGAAAAACTTTGTATCAACTTATTTAACGTTATGATTATTTATTTATCATATTATTATTATTAAATATTTATTTCATATTATTTTTATTTTCTGATTTAAAAATTATATATATAATTTGCAATTACTTAAAACAAGAAATTTATTTACTTAAAATTTCGATTCCTGTGTTGGTTGGGATTATAGCCTCAAGAAATATGTCTATTATTTATTTCGAATTAATACACTATTCATTTATTTAAATTCTTCTGAGCTAAAATACAGATATTTACAAGAACGGCATTTAAATACATTGGCATCCTCTAAATTCACTTTAATACCAGTGTTTTTAGGTATAAAATGTAAGAGAAATGATGATAAAAACTGATAATAATTCTGAGAAATAGGATAATGAATGCATAGCTATAGAAATAAAAAGATACAGGTCATAAAAGTTATTTAAATTAATTTCTCGTTGTTATTATCTTCTAATTTTTTTAATCCGTTCAAAAATAAATATTTAACTTGATTTCCGTCAAGTCTTATAAATAATCAATAAAAAATACAACTAATAGGGCAAAAATTTGAAAACGTATTAATATTTAACAAAAAAAAATCCCTCTCAACAAATGGACCAAACAATTATTTTACGTGTAGAATATGTGAAAAGTTCTTTCTTTTGGAGAGAGAAATAAGAAATAAATGAATATTAATCATCTTAAATAAATTTATGTTTATTCATAATTTTTTGAAATTATATTATGTAAAAGAAATCTTATACTTTAAATAATTTTAAAATTTAGGTATATTAAAATATTAATATGCCACGAATAAAACTAGGTATATTAGAGTAATGCTTAATTCGCGACAAAGAAAACATCTGCTCTTCTTTTAAAATAAAATTTTAGGGTTGCTATAAAAAAATTCCACCTGCTTGTTTCGGTAACTATGTTGGCGACAAACTCGATTAAAGCTAATATATTTTTCTCGCTTTTCTTAAAATTAAAAAATTAAATTCGAAAAAACTGGATATTTTAAATAAGGTAATCTTTTAAATTCTGTTATTTCTTTCCAAATAGGGCATGGCATACTTGCACAGCACGGATATTCGTTCTCATGGTAATTTAAAATCTTCAAATTGTTTGGTTGATAGCCGATTTGCCCTCAAAATAACAGATTTTGGACTGCATAGCCTAAGATGTGGAGATGAAGACGAACAAATGGATTCCTATGTATTCTGGAAACGTGAGTACTATTTTAAATCCAGAGTTTTATGATGATGTATATATTTTAATGAAAACATAACTTTTTCATCCTTTTATTCATTTTTATTTTTTTCCATTTGCTTTGCTCAAAGACTTCAAAGGTTTTATTTATAATTCTTAAAACTAACTAAAATAAAATTATTCAATAATTTTTATGGGTTTTCTATCATGCATATGTAAATACAAATATTTGATACATTTAGGGAAAGAAGCGAAAATAAAGAAATTCAATAAATGATTTATGAGTTTTGATGATTTATAGAAAAAATGGTTTAAACAATTCAATAAATTACTGCTATTATATCTTTTATTACTTATTACTTCGCATAATTTTTCACGTTTTGTGCACGTATTATAATGGTTAATGATTTTCATAAAGCTTCTCTTATCAGGAAGCCATATATATATGGAATGCAGAAATTCGTTTTAATAAAAAAAAATTATAAATTGTATATTTTAAAATGAAATATATGTTTACATAACACAAATTGTTTAATAAAGATATAAAAAAATTAAAAATAATATGAAGCTTTTTCTTATTCATGCTATTTCCAAGTAACAAAACTACATCGGGTCTATAATAAAAAATCAGTGATGTAGAATTTCTGCAATAATTAACTTCATAGTTAGCTGCTAATTTACATCTTTTTCCTTCGTGAATTTGATAACTTTAAACACTAAGAGTCACTATAAAGATACTTCTAAATGAACTCAAAGAGTACGTTTAATATTCTTTTTGTCCGAAATTAACTTATTATGGTGGTTATAAACAGCTTCATATGAAAGAGCAGAAAATTTTGTATACTTTATTCCTTTAAGTAAGCCATTTCTTAGTTTAAAAAGTTAAACTTTCTCTCAGAATCTGAATTCACATTGTAAAAAATTAAAAACAACTTTATTTTATGCACGAATTTTCAACACTTAAGAATCGTCTGAAAAATGATTTTCATCATATTTAGGCTTTCTCTTGTACTTTTTATAACTGAAGATATTTTTAATTAAATTTCAAACGGCTATTTTAAGCTCTCATTTAATTTGTACACCGGTATTATCTTAATGCAAATTAATTCTTGGGAAATAATAGACTTTATATTAACTCCAAGAACCGTATTTTACATTAACTAAGAAACATGTATTATTTTGTTTCACAGTTTGCATTAATATACCTTCTAAAATTTTAATAAAGAAATCTTATATCATTTTAAAATTCTAGAAATTACATTTCATGCAATATTATCATATCTCTTTGTAGCTTTATAGTTTATTTAGAACGAATTTTCGTTCATCTAAAATAATTTAAACGTGCATTTTACTGTGCACGTGAAAAAAATCACGGCATGTCATTAAAAAAACACAATATAATAATAGTAGTAAAATTTTTAATTAAACACAATTATGACTAATTTTTCATACATTATTTGAAGTTTTCACATAACTTGTTCTGGTAACTCCGACAATTGTACAGGATTGCTTTTTTCTAGTAATACTTGCGACTGTACTTAGATTTTTGAGTATTCAAATTTATTTCCTAAATTGATATGTATATCCGAAATCGGATATCTTAAAGTAACATAAGAATTCTTCAAAAAAAAAAAAAAAAACTTCCGAATAAAATTTAAATATCGTGAAATTAATTAACATTTCTCAACTATATTCTTTACATAAAAAGCTTCCATATTTTAATGTTATTAAATCTAAACAAAGCAATATTTAAAAACAGCACCTTTGAACTGTCAATATTTAAATTTTTTCCTAACTAATGAACTAAAAATTGAAATTCTTTTTCTAATATTAATTAAAAAAGAAAAATAAGCAATGTTCAATACATACTACTACTATGAATGTAAAAGCTTGGATGGATGGGTGTATAATATTAGTCAATGACGCCAGAACAGCTGTACAAAATTGTAAGAAATTTAGCATATAACTAGATTAAAGTTCAGAACAGAACCTAGTCTACTATTTATTTTTATTAATTGAGTGGTTAATTTTTTATTAATTAAAAACTAACTTTTCCGAAAAAATCTTATATCCCCACCTCCAAATGATTAAGACTTCAGTTTTTTTTATCCCACACTAATAAAACTAAGACTTTACATGTCTTCGACCGATTATTTCAAACAATTCAGCTTATTTTCTCTGAATCTGTTAAATGTTAAAGTAAACTTTGTTAACTAACCGAAATTTTCTTTTCATTTTGAAGTACTTTTGAAATAATATGAAAAAAAGAATAAATGGAATTATAAAATTTCTTATATGTATTTCGTTTCCCAACTGGCCTAAAAAATTCACGCATTTGCGTTGCCCAATTGGAGTTAAAAATTCAAACGTGTGTAGTGTGATGTAATTGTTGGCAACTGTATTTTCATTTTAATTAAAAGTCAAAACCAATTATTTGTATAATACTGTTGTAGCTATCTCAATATCGATCGATAAATAACTTGACTTGATTTTAAAGAAATATTGACTTGCTTTGCGGTTTTGCTTTATTTCAGGTAAACCTTGTAAAAACTTGTTTTGGGGTTAATTGTGTGCTTTTCCATGCGTATTAAATCTCTGTTAAAGTCTAGTAATTAATAATATTACAGCTAATGGAGTTTTATTAAACTTTTCTAAGATTAGAAGTCAATGCTGTTCATAAATAACTTTTCTTTGTCTCTACGTTATTTATATATGCATACATAATTTCTCCTTTTGTTTAAATGGTTTAAGTTAGAATCTAAATGTAGGAAAAAAGGATAATTTATTCAGATGTTTTAGTAAAAGAATACAAGAGCACATTACGTTTATATATTTTTTGAAATGCATCTTTAAAGTTATTTGAAAAATATGTTATTCCTAATATGTTACTGGGAGTCATTGACTACCGCTTAAAACAAAGAACTTTTTTTTTACAACAGAAGATGTTACAGTATACAGACATAAAAGATGACTGAAAATAAATTTTTACTCAGAATCGCCGACATTTGTAACAAAGATAATGTCGTATCGTTATTCTCTTCTGCAGAAAAATCATTTATTCTGCTTACAGAACTTTTTTAATGTGTACATGATATCCTAGAGTTAAGAGGTTGATTTTTTTAGTTTTAATGGAAACTTTCTTGACTTTAAGGAAATGTTAAAGAAAAAGTCATTTTTTAGCTACGCTTCATTCACGGGTTTCATCTTAACATAAATACATGGAAGATGTTTGGTTTTTGAAATCGAACAATTTTCCTATTCAAAACTGGTATCCAGTATACCGGATATCAAATTTGAATTGCCTTTATTTATTTAATAATTTATTAAGTTACATGGTATTTTTATTTATTCTCTATTTTGGTGAATGTATTAACTTTATAAATATTTTTCGTTAACTGATTAAAAATTTTCAATTTATAGGAATTATAAATATATTTATTAATTAGTTAATTAAAATTAGTATTTTTTCAAATTATGAATTTAATTAAGTTATTAGTATATTTAGAACAAATATTGATTTTTTTGTGAGTTTTGTGATGATTTATTTAAAGAATGTAGCATTAGTTGTTGTATGCGATTCTAATTTGTAAATTTTTATTAAAATTTGAAATTTTGAATTACCGGTGATTGTAATCTATATTAATAAAAATGGATTTCGAAATGCGTTGCTAAGTGCAAAACTAGAGAACGGCTCCACCAATTCGGCTTATTTTTTAAAAATATTTTCGTTAAGACACAAGGATGGTTCTTATGGAGAGAAAAAATGAAAAAACTGCGTGGAAAATGGTTAAAACGACACTTTTCTTACTTTCCCGCCAAAAATCTTCATTTCCTTCCCCCACACCAACCGATGGCAGGAAGTAATAAATTATAAGATGGCAGGAAGTAATAAATTATAATTTGTTTAGAAAGAAATGCGCGAAGACAGTTGGTTTTCATTCATAGATAACGGGATGTTTAAAAAAGAAAGAAAATAGTTGCTTTTATCATTAGTCGGTATGAATATTTAATCTATGCCTGTACAAAATAAAGTCTGGACAGGGAAGAAAAAAATAACAAAGGGAAAATAGGGTTTACAGAAACAAAATTAGTGAAGAAGAAAAAGGATAGAAAAAAAGAAAAGAAGGTGTGTGTGTGTCACCATTATTTCCTTTTTGCGTGGCATTTTCCAAGCTGTTTTTAAGCTTTTGCATCTCTTGAAAACCAATTGTGTCTTTTTTTGTTTAGTGTGTTTACATTTATGAAAATTTGAATCTCATTATTCTATAAAAACGTAGAATTTCAGACCTTTCCCTCCACCATTTAAGTAAAATATCAATTTCGGGACAGTCATTGCTCGGATAGAAACAGAAAGATGAGTAGTACAGTGAACAGAACATCTGAAGAAAATAATACTATAAATGAATTATATGACTATCAAAATTTGTTTGGTTTAAAAATATTTTGGTGATAAATCTGTTATGAGACACAGCTACATAAAATATTATATGAAAATTTTAGCGAGCATTAAAACTGGCGAACCAACTGGTCGCCAAAGGCGGCTAGTCTATAATAAAATTGTGAGTCAAAAAATTAGCTCAGCTCATTTCTTAAAAAAACGATTAGTAATAATTAAAAAATAATTAATTATTAAACATTTGCGAATTAATCTCTTCAATTTAATTGAATTATATATTTTTTATAAATAGTTAAAGTGAGTATTTGTTTTAAATTCTTAATTTCATTGAATTTTTATAACATTTATAAATTTATACTAATTTTTTACGACCTTCTTGATGATTTATTTAAAGAATGTAGTTTTAATTGGGGTATATTATTCTAATACGCAAATTTTATTTAAGCTGGAACTTTTAAATATTTGTTAATTCTAATCTATTAGATAATTGTGAGTCAAAAAATTAGCTCAGCTTTTTTCTTTAAAAAAGCAAATAGTAATTATTAGTTAAAAAGAATTTTCTATTAAACATTTGCGAATTATTATCTTCAATTTAATTGAATTATATTTTTTTAATAAAAAATTAGTTAAATTAAGTATTTGTTTTAAATTCTTAATTTCATTGAATTATTATAACATTTATAAATTTATACTAATTTTCATGCAAGCCATTTTGATGATTTATTTAAAGAATGGTGTTTTAATTGGTGTATACGATTTTAATATGGCATTTTTTAACTGGAACTTTTAAATAATCGGTAATTCTAAACTATAAGAAAATTGTTTGTCATACAAATTAGCTCAGCTCTTTTCTAAAAAGGCAAATAAAAATTATTAATTAAGAAGACGGTGAACTATATTGGACAACTTTGGAAATTATTCTTTTATGGTTATCAAATTTATCATTTCATATGTTAATGAATAGAGATACATTGAATGTTTCGGATAAAGATGTAGGAATAAACGTACAAGTTTATATATATATATATATATGTGTGTGTGTGTGTGTGTGTGTGTGTGTGTGTGTGTGTGTGTGTGTGTGTGTGTGTGTGTGTGTGTGTGTGTGTGTGTGTGTGTGTGTATGTGTGTGTGTGTGTGTGTGTGT
>JAOUZG010015658.1:0-14630 GCA_026289955.1 Argiope argentata | reverse complement strand
GCCTGAAGACTTTTTCAAGGGTCACCCTTGAAAAAGTCTTCAGGCCGGATTCATTATACTTTTTTCACTTTTGATCTTAATTTTCACTTTAACTTATCGTTTATTGCTATGTTAATTATTCAATAGATTTCCCATAAGAATATGTAATTATTCAATAGATTTCCCATAAGAATACTAAAAAATAGCTCCATTTTATACTGAAATTCCTCAAAATAAAAAAAATTATAATTTATTATTATTACACTTTTTAATTCCGATCAAGAAGAATTTCATATTAAACTGAATTCTCCAACGTTATTGGAAAAAACCTGCAAGTATATTTGTCCCTTCACCACACAATTACAATTAATGCATTTCAACTCTGAATGGTGAAATATTTAGGGCTTTTCAAAAACAAAATGGGAGAAATTCCATTTCATTGATAATATGTGATCAATTACACCTTCATTGATTAGTATTTATTAATTCTAAAATATTAAATATTTATATCTATCAAATAGTTCATAATGTATTGAGGGAAAAATAACTCCTTCAGATCGTTATGGGTTAATATGATTTGATGTAGGTTTCTCTATAAATAATTGAAAATAAAAAAGTAATAGTAATTACTTGTATGTTACAGAAAATATAATAATTCAAAAGATTTCCTATATGAATATGAAAAAAAATATCTCCATTTTTTTTCAGAAATTCCTCAAAATATAAAAAAATTATTATTTATTATTATTTAACTTTTTTATATTGATCATTTTAGAATTTTGTATTGAACATGATTCTCCAAAGTTATTGGAAAAACTGTAAATATGTTTGTTCCTTCACCACAAAATTACAATTAATTTCAACTCTGAATGGTGAAATATTTAGCGCTTTTCAAAAACAGAATGAGAGAAATTCCATTTCATTGATTACATGTAATCAATTACACAATCAGTGATTAGCATTTATCAATTAAGAATTTCATAAAATATTTACATCTATCAAATAGTTGACAATGCATTGAGTGAATAATAACTCCGTCAGATAGTTATGGTTTAATAGGATTAGATGTAGGTTTCACTAAAACAACTGTAAATAAAAAAAGTACTCGTAGTTACATGTAAGTGAAAGAAAATGTAATTATTCTATAGATTTCCCATAAGAAAACTAAAAAAAATACCTCCACTTTATACTAAAATTCCTCAAAATATAAAAAATTATAATTTATTATTATTTAACTTTTTTATATTGATCATTTTAGAATTTTATATTGAACATGATTCTCCAAAGTTATTGGAAAAACTGTAAATATATTTGTACCTTCACCATAAAATTACAATTAATTTCAACTCTGAATGGTGAAATACTCAGGACTTTTCAAAAATAGAACGACAAAAATTCCATTTCATTGATTACATGTAATCAGTTACACATTCAGTGATTAGCATTTATCAATTAAGAATTTCATAAACTATTTACATCTATCAAATAGTTGACAATGCATTGAGTGAATAATAACTCCGTCAGATAGTTATGGGTTAATATGATTAGATGTAGGTTTCACTTAAACAACTGTAAATAAAAAAAGTACTCGTAGTTACATGTAAGTGAAAGAAAATGTAATTAATCTATAGATTTCCCATAAGAAAACTAAAAAAATACCTCCACTTTATACTAAAATTGCTCGAAATATAAAAAAATTATAATTTATTATTATTTAACTTTTTAATGTTGATCAATTTAGAATTTTATATTGAACTGAATTCCTCAACGTTGTTGGGAAAAGCTGCAAGAATACTTTTTCCTTCACCACACAATTACAATTAATACATTTCAACTCTGAATGGTGAAATATTTAGCACTTTTCAAAAACAGAATGAGAGAAATTCCATTTCAGTGATTACATGTGGACCTTTAAAGGACATAAACATACTAAATTACTGTTTATGGCGCAATATTCGCGACACTCTCCGACTCCATTGTACTTTTGCGTGGTTAAAACAATTTTAAGGAAGATGCTTTAATTTTCGAATGGCTCTCATAACGTTAGATATTATGGAAGTAGAAATCTGTGGCAGCCCTAAAAACACATTTCCATAAACATTTCGACTGTGTAAATGAAGCTTTTGTTCCTGCAGGAAACGGGAAAATGTTTTTTTGAGAACATTAATGTGAACAAATTGCGCAAGTTGACTTTAGCTATTTGTTAATTTTATTGCTCAGAGGAAGAAAATGGAAGTATTTTAAGTTAGGGTGCCTTAACTGTAGCTGTAAATTTTAGAAGAGGGAATAAATATTAAAATGCGTAATTTTTCTGTCTTCCTGGAAGCGATTATTAGCGATGCGGAACGAAATTACTGTTTGCTCGTGGCAGTATTCATTATGAAACTGAATAAAGAAATATCTAAATTGCATTTTCCAATAAAGAATTGTGAGTGTGTCATTTTTAATTATGAATTTCCTTTTTTTATTAATCTGTTAAAAATCTTTCGATGATCAATGATGATGATATTTTCATTTCATCCGTTTATGTTGCATCTTCAATTAAGGTATATATTATAATAGTAAAAGCATTTTCCTTGAAATTTTTTACTCTTCTAATCGAAACTGAAGAATATTTTTCAGAATCGTCTTTCAGAAACAGCATTAAATAGAAGAAAAGCTTCCGAATTTGAAACACATGTTAGTAAATATTATAAAAAAGCAATAAATTGTCGAATGAAACCTTTAAAACACTTGTTACAGATAATGAATTTGATTAAATATTTAATACTATATTTAGAATTTCTTCAAGACAAAAATTGCAATAAGGACTATGATTTTAAATATGAAGTGTATAACAATAGCATTTTTTACAGCATGTAATTTCAAAGAAAAATGAAATGAAATAGACTTAATGCAATATATACTTTATTATAATACTTCCAATTAAAAAATACAGTGTCAGAGAAATTAAAATTTAAATGTTATGAATTGCTTTGAACACTTTTTCTTCAAACATTGGAAATTTCAGTGTAATCAAATATACATTTGAATGTATTTAATATCTTTTTAAACTTTCATTAAGATATTAGATTTTGAACTAAATATATCTATTATAAAGGATTATATGTACAAAATTGACATTGAAGAAATATGAATAAAAGTTTATTGCAAAAAGGTCAAGCGAAAGTTTAAATATCTTTAACTAAAAAAAATTAGAGGTTTAATTTCAAATATTTTTTGCAGTGATTTTTGCACGGAATCTACAGATGCAATTTTTTTTATTTGTAAATTATATGATTTGATTGGAATAACTCCATAAATAAAAAAAAAATATATTATTTTAGGCAACATTATAGGCCACTTCCTAAAATGTTGATAAAATGAGCTGAATCTCGTTAAATTGAGCAACAATTTAATACATAATATATTTTACTATATTGATGATTATATTTAATAAGATATTGAAATCGATTTCTGGTCTAAAATTTTCATTAAATTGCTTTTAATGATTTCAAAATAATCTAATAATATTAGTTCAATAACAATTAAACTAATAATATAATACAATTAAAAATTAATTTTTTATGACAATTTTCTTACGTTTCTACTAAACTATGCCATTTATATAATTAATCATTGGATGATACATTAAATATAAGTCAATACATTATTCATAGCAATTTTAGTAATGCATACAATTCACAAATAAAAAAAAATGTTGGATTTGAGAAAAATGTTATCATAATTTAATAATTTTGAACATTGGGCAAAATCCGAGAGCGGCACCTGCTCTGACAACCCTCTTTCCAAATTTCTGTATCACATCAGTGTTGAGCGTTTGGTCTATGAGGATAGCATTTATCAGGCCTATATATACGACGGATCTTCAATGTTATAAAGATTCAAGGTAGGAGCTCTTCGTGCAAGAAATCGAGATTTTTGCAATATGTGTACCATGGCATTCATTACATTTCCGTATCATCATCATTCTTGTAGCATTTAAATTGATGTTTTGAAATACAAATTATCATATCAAGATGAAGAATTCATAAAAAAATTCCATTTTGATTTGCCAAAGAAAATTGTTTGATATTTAATCATTTTAAACAGAGACAGCAGCTGCCAACTAATCATATACACAGAAAATTCAACACATATTGCTTCAAATTCAACAAAATCTGCAAGAGATGGCTTAAAGAAAGGTAAATATTAAGAATCTAAATCAAGAATGATCATTCAATCAGAGTGCTGAGAATTTCTAGTATTAAAACATGATGATAAACCGATTGATTTTTACTTCGCTATTGAAGTGTTTGAACTCTTTAAATTAAAAGGCTTAATTCTTATAATGGAATCTTTACTAGTGAAATTATCCATTAATTTATTTGGAAAGACTAATAAGACCGTAAGAGAAAATGCGAATCCACAAGCATCATATTATTGAAATTACATTTCAAAAATTAATTTGTATTGATTTTTGATGTCCAGATGTGTCACTGATTATTCTCTTCATACAATTGCCTAAGTTTCTTACCAGACTACCACGTATTTTGGCCTTTATAAGTACTAGAGTTTACATCCTACTCCCATTTGCCCTGAATATAATGCATGTCTTATAGAAACCAAATTTAACCAGTCGGTTTTATTGATAAGCTTCTGGATTGATGTATAGAAGGATTCATTTTGTTGTCATCATTATGTATTACTTCCGATTTTTCCCAGTTTGATTTTTTCATAGTGTATTGACCTTAAAATGCAAGCTTCCACAGTAATTTTCCAATAAAGAAATTATAACATCTATTACACATACAAACCAGACTTGTCTAGTATCAATGTGAGTTGTCAGGGGAAACTAAAATCACTGTTTTATAGTATCACAATAGATGTCATTAAGGAAATATGATAGTGAATTTTTCAAAACACAAGTTTAGAACAGTATTCGTAAAGAAATAAAATTCTGTCAGACTGGTGTGTGTGTATATGTATATATGTGTATGTATGTGTGTGCGTGTGTGTATGTATATATGTCTCTCTCTCTGTGTGTGTGTGTGTGTTTTATATATCAACATATAGGATTTCTTTCAATCTCATCTTATTATTTTACGTTTCATTAAAAAGCAACACTTTCATTAACATTCAGATTCAGATAAACATTTTCATAGTTTATATCCACCTTGTGTGAAAAGTGTGGCTCCTGAAACCTTCCATTATCTCCAAACTTCTATATCACTGCAGCTTATTCAAATCCAATTTGCACTAATACCTGAAACACGAAAGGTCTTAATGGCATACGGTCATAAGCCTAGAGCCTTTTGATGCCATAACTAAGAGCTAAAATCAGAGAGTTTATTGAACTATAGAGGACATCTATATCTTCTATAGCTCAGTAATTAAAATCGTATATAATAAAGCATTTAACTATATCCTTCGAGAGTTACTTTCTTATTTTTTAATTCAAAAATACGTCAAAGAGTTTGAGTTTAAAATGTGTAATTAATTTTTTTATACATTCAATTAAGAAACTTTAGATATTTGAGGTATATTGAGCTTTTTTGACGAAACTGATATATTTATTTGTAAGAGCAAACATTATTATTTACGAATTGCAAATATTTATAGACAAAAGTAAGTGGAATATTATTCAAGTAAATGGTACTTTCATTCCATTTAATATTTACAAATCTTCTAAAGTTGAGAAATTTCTTTTAACATCTAACTTTTCTTTGAATTGTTTGCAAAGCTGTAGACATTAAATATTTTATACGTTTTCTAAATCCTACTTGCAATATAATCGCTTAATATTGAAGAGATTGTTTTAAATTAATATTTATTTTATCGATTTATTTATTTAATATTTATGTTTAATTAAATAAAATAATAGACATGGGGCTAAAATGTGCTTCGTCAACTTAAATATAAACGAATAGGAAAATAAATATTAAACTAGGTAAAAAAAGTTTTATATTTTAAAAGTTTTATTCAAATAAACGCATTTAGTTTCTTAGAAATACAAATAGTACTATTAATTAAGATAATTTGAATTATAATACAAAACACATACGAAAGCTAACATTTAAATATTTGTCAAGAGATAAAAATATTGATGCGTTTACTCTTTAGAACAAACTAGTAAAACAATTTATTTACTTTTATGTTAATGATTAATTTAACTTTTATTTTACTTTAAAATATTATTTGGGAATAGTTTGTATCCAGCAAAATCATATTATACTTTTCAACTAAGTGTTCTTTCATCTACAAACTTTATACTATCTTATTTTTATATATCCCTTCAAAAATAATCATCGTTCTATGACCTAAAAATACTAATGATGCTGCAGATTAAACTAACATTAGCCATTGCAAATTAACGTAATCTTTTGCAGAAAGTTACTTTCAGCAACCCCATTGGCAGAAGTTATTAAAACAATATCTTTAAGAGAATGCTCCAAAGTTTAAATGTCAAACAAGAATCATAACTACACCACTTTTCTTATTGCGGTTACAGCTTGTAATATTTGAGCACTTTTGCTTGACAGAAATTCTAAGGTAAAAATTCTGGAAATATTTCAGACATTGTAATCTAATTAAAAAATTATGAATTGAAAATACTTAAATTGTGACTTAAAATAAAATAATTTTTTATGATTGTTAAAAGAAATTATAGCAAAAATAATATTTCCATTGGTTTTATTATCATGAATGGGCAATTGAATGTAAAATATTTTCTATATTTTTTTTCTATAATTTTTTTTGTAAAATATTACAAATGTTGCCTTCAACTATAAATTCCAGCAATCACATCCTAATTCATACAATAAATTGTTAAATAAAATATGCAAATAATAATTTTGTGTCATGTATTTCAACAATCAAATATCAAAAGTGGACATAGAAAATGATATATATGTATAATAATTATATTTTCGAAAAATAATTAGATCATTCTGAAAATATATTCTCATTAAAAAATTTTGTATTGATCTTTGTTTACGACAAAATTTATAGGGAACAATACCGTTATGGCTCTTCAAACAAATGTTCATGCATACAAATATTTATTTATATTACAATTAAAGTATATAATGCAGTTATTTTATAGAATACCTTGTTATTCCATGAAATAACTGATCTTGTCAGTTAAAGTGTGTAATATGTTATTAATTTAGCACTTTAAGTAGTTGTTCTATGAAATAACTAGTTATTCTATAAATTAACTAATGAGATACAGTTAAAGTGTAAAATAAACAATTTATCTAAAATGAAACAACTAGATATTCTATAAATAAACTAATGATAGACAATTAAAATGAAAAAGAAGTAATTTATCTAATTTATGCAACGTATAGATGGTATTTATGGAAACGTACCATAAAATCATTTGTTACAACAAGGATCACTAAAATGACACTTGGAATTACAAAGAACATTATTTCTAAAACAAAAACATTTTTTGTTGACAAACTGGGTTTTATAACTACATTTTTTAAATCCCTGACCAGTACCTGAAATGTGAGCTGTATCAGCCGACCGGAGTGATATTTCTACATCCGGTACTTCTTCGATTTTAACTGATTTTGGTTCGCAGACACTAAACTGGGATCGGGAATAAAATTGTTTTATGCCGCCGTTTCTTGTGCCCAATTGGAAAAATCCTTCTTCGGTTCCTCTTATGATGATAGCTAAAATAGATTTGGTACCACCTTTTGCTCTGTAAACTTCAGGCACTGTAATACGGAAGGTAAACCCCACAGAGGCTGCAGAATGAGATTTAGGGGTGAGATTCAGAATGAGTAGGGGTGGAAGGTAAATGTATTTGTCGTGCAAGATATACGATATAGATTATTTTGCACTTTAACGGGTTGCAGATCGTTATTCCATGAAATAATTAGTTAAAGCATGAAATACTAGAGAGTTTTACACTTTAACGGACACGATCAGTTATTTCATGGAATAACTAGGTATTCTATAAAATAACAGATTTCATACTTTAACGGTAACATATACATTATTTTACATTATAATAATCCTTTTTCTAAAAAAATGCCTCAAAATTATTGTTATAGTAACGAGTGAAACGTTGTTTGCAAATTCGCCTATAACAAAACATTGCAGACCGTAGTAGCATTGTAAGTACAAATATTACAGAAAATATTGAAGAAAGTAGCACAGAATGTTCTTAGGCATGTGCCCATTACAATCAGTTCTAGGGGATGTAAAATTACATGTTCAATACTTTCAGGTAAAAAGCATGGAATTTTTAATAATTAGCATTAAAATTGGAATGGTATGTTGATATACTACTGATATTATGGAATAATTTATCATGGAATGTTCTTTTGGTATGTGTACATTACAATTAAATTTAGGTATTTAAAAATTATTTCTGTTTGTTTTAAGCCACCTGATAAAAACATGGGAGTTTGTCATAATTTGTATTAAATTTTCAATAATTCTGCGTTTTTAAATACGCTTTGCATATATTGGAAAGGCGTAACAGTAGTACAGACGGCAAGAAAAAAAAACGAATTCTAACAGAATATATTATAAGGACGTTGCAAATTCTATTCGAATTAATTATCTATGAATCCCTTCTGAATAAGAATTTAATAACAAACACTGAATTATTAAATTTTTGGATTATTTTTATATTCATGGGAATTAGCATATTTATAGCTATCGGATTTTAGTATAATCAAATAGTATAATTAATAGTTTTATTTCCAACTTTTGTAGCTGAGTAGAATATCAAATATCCAATTATCATTTTGCCTTTTTAAAGAAAAAAAATCAATGAATCAGAAATATTTTGTGATATGAGGTAATACCAGCTTTATTTAAGTTACCTATAAAAGAACAAATGAGTTTTTTTTATCTATTTAAATGTAAATTGAAACTTTTATTTTTAATATATAAAGTCATCCAAAAATTGCATATAAGTTTTTTTTCTTTGAAATAATACTGTCAAAAGGAAATACATTTATTTTATTACCTCATTGAAATATGATTTTTATTAATGAAACCACGCATATTAGTTTTTATTTCATTAAAAGCTAATTTTTAAACAGTAAAGAAAATGCCTCAATTTCTATTTAAAAAATCCCCCCCCCCGCAATTCTTTTGCCTTTTTCGAATTGTTACTCTTTTAATTACATTATTTCAAGCGTCAGTGACTGTAAGTGTTTTTTTTTTGGTTTTAAATCAGATCCTTTTTAACAAAATTAAATTCATTAGAAATTTGTAAAACATGCACGTTCCTTGTCAAGACTGCCCTTTCTCAAATTTCTGTCTAAAGGCTTCATTAATTTTTCTCTTAACAACTTGAAATAAAATAAGATTTTAAGAACAATATCTCTAATTACTCATGGTGAGATGCTTTTTAGTAAAAATCTGCTCAAACATCCCATGCCAGTAATTGGAGTCAAGCACGAACTACTTCTTAATTTTTCAACATATTTTTTGTCTCATTTAATTTACTAAAATTTCCCTGGTGGTTTGTATTGCTCATTAAAAAAGACCAAACTCATGTGAGACGCGGTTTCTAATTTTGCCGTAGAAACATCATTAAAAATCAGAATCTTTCACTAATTAAAACTAACATCGATGAAAACGACGACAGTATGAGAATGATTAAAAATTTTTCCGGCATTTTTTACGTCACATAATACTCAAGTGAGCAGCATCATAAGATCATCTTCATTACGGCTAACAACCGATAAAACTAGGGACTATAGGATTATTTTTTTTCGAGAAAAATTCATTCCCATTTATTAATTAAAAGATGTCTCGTGGGAACTCTTCTCAGTTTCCAAGTTGAGTCTTCTAATATGAAAAAGATTTTTTCTCTAATTTTTAAGGATTATTTTTGCGCAGTATTGCGCATCGGTGAAAGTACTTACCACATTTTTCAGCATTTACAAAGCTGGAATATGATTTAAAAATTGCTAAGTGCTTATAAAAAAGTGTACTGAAAAAATATTTTCGTAAGATCAGATATTTAATCGAATATACATATACGATTTATGTTAAAAATAATCATGGATTTTTTTCCGTTAGAGAGAGATCATAGCTGAGGAAATTTCGTTAATATGAAAGTAATTTATGAGGTTTTTAGGATTATCATTTAATCTAAATCTCGTTTTTTTTTTTCAGCGTTTTGTTGTATTAAAAAAATCAGACTTTTCATTAAAGTAGTGTTTAGAACATTTCTAATGCTTTCATTTATTATCTTTTCGGGAAATGTATGTTTTATTTTTATCATGTGAGATCAGCTGCTATTTTGGTTTGAGGTATTTGAATCCTCAAAATGCGTAGACAACAAATTGGCAATTTTTGAGGCATCGTTTTTTCACTTTTAGGGTTATTGGAACTTAATGCAGTAGGTTTTTCGATTTGGCGATTTATCTGCAAAAAATCAATTAAAAATGAATTCATAATTCGAAAATTTAGGTCAATGGCAGCATTGTTGCATTTTAATTTTTTAATTTTCGATTTTCTACGCTAGCAAAAAATAGTTTTGCAACACGTATGATTTTAGGATAGGGGGCATTGTTTTCAAAATATCGACATATACGTAATCTGATAGCAACGTGATTGTTTCATACTGGTTAACAACAAATTAATTAAAATAATTAAGGTTTAAAAAAATAACAATGTTATTTTATAATAACATGAAATTTGATTACATGAAAACTGATTTCCATTTTGTATATATATTTTCTGATTTAGGTGTTTGGAGATAGTTTCGACGTCTGTATTAATTTCATAAACATTCCTAAATTCCCTAATTCTAAATTTTTGTAAATGTATAAATTTATTTCGTGCATCTTGGAAACGGCCCTAACAGTTCGGATGAAATTTTATACTTCGGTACGGGGTTTCTTTATATATATATATATATAGGTATCTTTCCTGCAAAGATTCGATTTTAATGAAATAAAAAATAACTAACTTTTAGAATATGTGTTTTCACCATTCGTTTCGAAGTGTGCGCAGTGCAGTATAGTAGTGGGAATGAATGATACGTTGTTTCTGAGTTTGCTTAGCACTTTTTGCCTTATTTTTTTTTTAAATTACGTTTCTATTTTATCCACCAGGTGGCACCTCGTAATTGAGGATGAGATGCTTCCGGTAGGATGGTTCGATTTCACCACCCTTGATGGATACACTAATAAATTGGGATTAAACTCCACTTATCGATGACAAGGAATACTTCCTACGGGAAGGGTTGTTCTGTACCCGGGGAGGGCCATTAGGAGTCAATAACAATTTTCGCTAGTGTTGCTGTTGCAGCGGTTTGGTCATTCAATCTTATGGTTAATCCGTGTGCCTTCGTGGTGGGCCGAAGTGTCTGCATATGACTTATATTTCTATATTTAATGTTTTAACTTTTTAAGTTTATCTTTATGATTGTCTTTCCTGGAAGAAAAAAAAACTTGTATTTACACAAAAAGGAAGAATATTTATTATAACTAACTATTGAAGCTCTTTTTTTCTCTCTACTTTCATACTGACTATGGAATAAAGCGTCGTCTGGTGTCCGATTTCACCATGATAAAAATGAGCATTAAATTAAAAAAAAGTATAAGTAATGAAAAATAACTTTAAAATCATTATTGCAATATAGAATTGTTTTAAAATGACTGCAAACAATGACTTTTTCGAACAACATATTGTATTAAGAGCATCCATAATATACATATTTTTTTAAAAATTAAACTGACAAGTTCGTATGTTAAAGATTGAAAAATATTTATATGTAGTTAATATGTGGTTCGTATCTAAAAAAAATTATATCCCATAGAAACACGCTTTTACAAAGAAAAAATAAACTAACTCAGCTTTGTTTTTCATATATTTACATAAAAATGTATTCACGTGATTTCATTATATTTTATCATATTTCTAAACTACACTTTGTAATGGTAATCTTTGCGACATAAAATGAAAATTTATATCTTTTAGCAAAAAGAGCAGCAAATAATTTCAATCAAAGAATGAAATTAGCTTAATATTTCAAAAAGAAAAGAAAAATGGAGCTTAAATTGCATAGACAAAATCAGCTGCTATTTGATTTAAGCTTCATGTGTTTTGTTCAAACATTCATTCATCAAATGACTGGAAATGGCTGTCCGCAAGACAATTACGTTTAATAAACTAAAATGAAAGTCAGAAAGTTTTTGGAAAATATTCTTGCAATTTTAGACCTTTTCAATGTTTTCTCAATCGATGAAAGGGTTTTACGTGCCTATATATCTAATGTACTTGTCTTATCTGGTGCTGAGTGCTTATCCATCATGGATTGTGTGAGCATTTTCATTTGAATGGAGCACTTTTTAGCAATGACATATGTATTTATTGAAAGCAAAACCGAAATGGTAATGTTCTGTGTTTCTACTCAAAGTTGACTAGTTTTAAATCAATGATCTTAGGCATTTTGAGCAATTGAGTAATTTATGAATTCATGATTTAACCCTATATTTACTCTCAAGTCTTTAAAATATCTTTTATATCCAGTTTATATTTACAATATGTCTATATTTTCTTATAGTATTCGAAAAAAATGAAGGGTGCATTTATAGAATTATGTAGTAGATATCAATAAAAAATAACATTAAAAATCTTTTATTATTAATTTTATTAAATTATTTTAATGTGTTAAAAATTTTTATCATGGGTTTTTTCTGTTATAAAACGTAACTAATAATTCTTAAATTAATTTGAAAAATTTATTTTAAAATACTTCGCTAAATAAAGTGTTCAAAAGAGAAAATTTCAAATACAAATGATGTTTTAATGATAATTAACTCATGGTACTTCAATGAGTTAAAAATATTTCAAGCTTCCTCATGGGTTTATTATCCACCAAAACTTAACTAATGGTTCAAAAATTATTTTGAAAAAGTTGATTGTAAAATAATTTGGTAAACAAAATGTTAAATGGTAATTCAAGGCTTTCATGACTTCTGTGTATCAAATACGAAATTTCTAAACAAATATATTAATAAAAATATATAACTAACTTGCTGAAATTGGTTTTTATATTAAAACATTCAAAAAGAAATTAGAATTAATTTTAAAGCATATTTTGTCCTTAAAATTGTTCTAAGATATATTTAAATCCTTATGTTTCAAGTTTATTTTATAAATTCTTAGACTAAAAAAAATGTAATTTAGAAATTCAAAATCAATTGATGACGAAAACAAAAAAAATGATTAATAATTCTTCTTTTTTTTTTTTTAGAAATCGCATTATTTCTAAAATGCGAGCTTTACACTAATCCTGAATCAAGGGTATAAAAATGTGCTTTTATAGTTAATTATTCTTACGAGCCAAATAATAACATACTTTAAAGAGAATTAGAACTAATTTTAAAACAACTTTTCTCCTTAAAATCATGTTGTTCTAAGATATACTTAAATTGTTCTGTAAGTTTATTTTTCAAATTCTTAAACTAGAAAAATTGTAATTTCAATATTCAAAATCAATTAACAACAAAAACGAAAAAAATGGCTAATAATTCTATGTTTTTTTAGAAATCATAATATTTCTAAAATGCTTGCTTTACAGTAATCCTGAATCAAGGGTATAAAATTGTGCATTTATAATTAATTATTTGTATTAGCAAAATATTAACATTCTTTACAGACTTATAAATCAATTTGATTCTTAATGATTTAATAAATTCAAATAAATAGACTTTTTTTTTCTTAAAATTACGAAATAAAATATTTAAAGTCTCTATAAAGCCTAAAAAATAAAACCAAACAGAAACATTAGTAATAATAACATATTTTCAGAAATGTAACAATGAAGATCAAGAGAATTGTACAAAAATATCAAGATCTTTCTCTGGAAAAATAGACAGAAGATAATGTATGCCCTCCAACAGACTTGAAAACAGCGAATGAGTTGACCTTTCAGACTGTAGAGTGTATGTGTACTCAACGTGATTTAATTAAGAGTCAAACGAGTTTTCGTTGAAGAACTGTAGAAGAATTCTGCTTTTACCATTCTTCCGGAGATAAATCACTTTCTTATCTCAAGCTAACGAGGTTTCACCGAAATACCTGAAAAATGTAAATTGACAAAATTATAAAAAAAAATAAAATATATCAAGATTTTTAAATTCTTAGACTAAAAATATCTTCTTAATCTAATCAGCTTCTCGAGGCTTTCGTAATTTAATTTAAAAATTAATTATCTTTTTTAAAAAGTCACCTTTATTAGTTTTTTTTATTAAAATTATACAAACATGACTTTTCACCAAATTATGCCACATCTTTGATATGCTTCTCTAAGATAAAGGAAATTGTCTTATATATTCTCTTTAATTAGATTAATTCCTTTTTTTACAAAACAAAATATACATGAGATTATATATTTGAAGAAGAAATAAGTAAGAACTTTCTTGAAAATCAGTGAACACAATCTGAGATTTATTACTGTAAATATATGATCTTCATTTTTTTTACAGAATTTAGTACCTGTAATATATTTCTAGCATTAAAAGAGTTTAAAAATGGGATATCTTAAGAACTTAAGAAACAAAACAACCAAATAATATTATATATGTTTTTATTGTCTATTAACAAAATAATAATTTTCTTAACTTTTTTGGTTTTTAGGAAGATTACTATTCCCTCTTAAATCATTTCTTTAGTACAAC
>JAOUZG010015653.1:0-10888 GCA_026289955.1 Argiope argentata | reverse complement strand
GAGCCCCATGCTAAAAGGGGTTGTATACGTGAATATGTGTGTCACCTACATAGGAGATAACAATTAGACTTCTGCCCTTGGATCCTCAGGTGTCTTTGCCTTCAGAAGCTAATGGAAGCCATGATTGTATCCCTGACAGATCATAAGCATGCATGAAAAATTCCATAGGTTATAACAACAATAAAATTTTGTGTATTAAATCAATTTTCTTTTGTTTTACGTGTTCTTTGATTTTTAATATGAGATTTTGGAGGAAATATCTTGATTGATTTTTCTTAAATTACTAGCATTTTTAGTAAAATATATTTATTATTTGGAAATTAAAAGTAAGATAGATATCTTCTTCTTCAAGAAATAGAATTAAACTCATTGATTCAACCGCTTTAAAACATGTTTGAAAACTTAATTCTCAGCGTAATAATTATATTCAAACATTGCCCTTTTAAACCCAAATAGACAACTCACATAAATTTTCTAGTATTCAGATACTTATATTTAAATAAATGTTTAGAATGTAGAGAATTAGAACATATTTTCTCCATAATTTCAAAAAAATTTTTTAACAAAAAGATGTAGCAAATTATTCTTAAATGCAACGGAAATGTTATATTTATTTTTAATATTTCTCTCTTGCAATCAGATATTTTTTAAATATATTATTCCTAAATAAACTCCAAAAGTATACTTATTTAAAATGCGTGCTTGTTTTATTTAGTAAGAAATTGCTCTCTACTTTATTCTGATATACAATTAAATAACCCTTATTATAACAAGGAAATATTATGCTCGGTATAAAAAGCGTTACATATTTCATTCAACAGATTCAATGATATAGATGAGAATTTTTAGTATGCAAATATTATACCGAATTAGTGTAGCAGATGCTATATTTTTTAATAGTTCATTCTGAAAAGCATAATCACAGAATGTCAAATATTGATTTAATATTTTTGTCAAATCGTGATTAATAAGAGGACATTTAATGTTAAAATATATGACTGTATATATTTAATATCGGATATTATATATAACGGTGGACAAAATTAAGAGATGGAAGGTATTTTCACGCATTTATAGCAAACTATCACATAAAGCCTGGACAATTGGTTGCCATATAAGGGCAATATGGCGCTGGAGTTGCTGAGATTAGTTTACGGTTTTTTTCTGCGTTGCTAAGCCAGCAAGGGGTATAAAAATCTGTAGCTAGCTGATGAACTCATTCAACTCTACAACACAGTAGCGATTTATATTTTATTTCTTAAATAATATTGGTTTTTTTAAAATTGATTTTTCGCCGAAATGAGTGACATCATCTTTTAGACGAAGGTATGAGGTGGAAAATCGTGGGTAGGATTGAGGCAGGGCAATCCCATGCTCAGGTTGCTAGGGAATTGGATGTAACTCCAAACGTTGTTTCGAATTTGTGGAGTCATTTTAAAAACAGTGGGATAAGACCAGGACAAGGTCGTCAGAGGAAGACCAGTATTTCTGACTCACAGCCAAGCAACAGAGGACATCTACATCGACCCAACTGTCTAGGGACCTTGTTGATGACACAGGAATATTATTTTCAAGGAAGATATTTGCCAGGAGGCTTTGTGATAGAGAGTTGTATGCCAGGAATTCCACCATTTGCCTCCCACTCACTCCTTCCCACAAAAAAGAGCGTCTACAATGGTGCAGACCGCGCCAACACTTTACACAGCTCCAATGCACTAATTTTCTCTTCACAGATGAGCCCAAATTCAGTCTATAACCTGATTCTCGTCGAATATTCATATGGGGAGTTTCTGGGGTCCGATACCATCCCAGTAACATCAATTAAAGGGACCATTATGCTGGTGGAGCACTGATGCTTTGGGCAGGGATCATGTAAGATACCTCCACACCACTCCATGTGTTTGACACTGATTCCGTGAATGTCCACAGGTACAGGCAGCAAATCCAACAACCCTATGTGCGTCTTTTCTGTTATGCTGTTGGTCTTGAATTCGTTTTTATAGAAGACAATGCCTGACCCACCTGGGTTATCCTAGTTGAGAAGTATCTGGAAAGATATTCATCCAATGGATTGGCCCGTATAATCTTCTGAACTTACCCCTTTGTACATGCTTGGGATGCTTTTGGCAGGGTTATTTCAGTACGACAGTCCCACCCAGAACCATTCCGGAGTTTAAAACTACTCTGGCGGAAGAGTGAGAGGGTCTATCGCAAGCAGGTCTTAACTATCTTATTAACAGCATGCATACTCGTTGTTCATGTTGTTTATCGGTCAGTAGTGACCACTCACCATACTAGAGGCGACCACATACCATTTCAGTCTCACTTTCATTTCCATCTTTTATCTTGAAGTTACGCCCACATTGGACTGTTGGCAATAACTCTTGCCAATGAATGGCACATTGATTTTTGCTTTGCACACATTATTGTCATGCTATGAGTTATATCCATGCGAAATTTTATTTGTTTTATCCAGTATTTCTCGAGTTATTTCCGAAAATGCATTCCATCTCTTAATTTTGCCCACCAGTGTATATAAATGTATTCAATCAGTTAAATATTTTTTGAAAGAAAAAACATGAAATCAAAAGAAAAAATTATATAGTTATTATTTTCTTACAAACTACTTTTTGAAAAGAAAAAAAACTTTGCCAAAAAATATAAACATACTTTTTGTTTGACAACCACATCTTTTAAAAAATTTCAAATAATTTATGATCCGATACATTTAAAATCTTATGCAATCCTCCTTCTCAACCAATTAAGTAATAAATACAAAAATCTCTTTTGCATTTTTTTCTGATTCGCTTATGATATCTACATACAGAGTAACTACAAAAACACGAACAGCGATATAAAATTTAGTATGCGTTTTTATCAATAAGAAAAACAAAATTTTCTTTCAACTTTTGAAAATTTTAGTGCATAACATAGTAAATGATGTGGTGATATTGACAATTTTTGTTGATTTATATTATTATTTGAATTTTTCATTGGAATAATGCAAACGAATAATTTAAAAGCAATCATGATGACATCAGCGCGTTCGTTGAATAACTCAAGGAGAAAATTCGGTGGATTGACTTAGGATATCTTTTAATGTATATATTCGTCTCCCTCACGTTTGTGAACTATTACATCCCCACACGCGCTTCAATAATAAAAAACAACCGAGAATGTATAAAAATAGTTGCTCAGCATTTTGTAACAGTTCTCAACACAATTATGGCTAATATCTATTCTCAATAGAACCGGAAAATGTTAGCCTGGCCAGTAATGTGAATCACATGAGACGAACGAAAGACTCACATCCTTTTTCTGCGAACGAAAAAGCTCAATTCTTTCTTTCACAGACGGAAGAGTCTAATTCATTCGTTTGCGAATGAAAAAGCTAAACCAATTCGTCTGAAAATGGGAGATACTACCGTTTCTCTCGAAAATAATATCCAAATCTTTCGATTGCGAATGCCATGAAAAGAACTGAAATCTGATTCTCCGAAAACAAAAGAGTTTACTAATTCTTTCAAAAGTAATCTCTAAGTCTTTGATCGCCAGCGGCATTAAACGAATCTTTCAAAATGGTGAAAGCATAACTTTGAATCGAATCTTTAACTGAACGACATTTCCCATCTAATTTCTACTCCCAAACTAGCTGTTGGTGTGCCACTTCTCTTGTTCTCAGTCAAATTTGTGCTACCTGATTAAAGAGTGTCCTTTACACTCTTGATTTAAAAATGTTATCATATTATAATTTTCTTCTTTCCAAGTAAAATTTCACGATTTTATAATGTTCCCAATATTGTAATCAATCAATGTCAGATTAAGAATAATACACAGCGTCTCTGATAACGACATAGTAAATAAAATGTGAGAAATTTATTCTAAAATATTTTAAAGATTTAGAAATATCCCAATCAGAAGAAAATAATAAAATCTTTGATTTTGATATTCATAACACAAAATTTATTTAATAAAGTAACGTATAATTTTTAATCTTATGAAGATTAAATCTTTATGTCTCTTGAGATTAGACTTTATTAAAAGAAATGAGAAAAAAAGAATAGAAGGAATGCTTTAAATTCAAATTTTAATTGTATCAATAATTTTTAGTTCTTTCAATATGTATATAATCTTGTATGTATATATATTCCATAAGTCAATATTTGAAAAATATGCTTATCTTACTTTACAATTGTCAAATAAATAACATTTTTAAGTAAAATGAAACTCTTTATCTTAAATAAATAATAAGGAATCATATTAATATTTTAAAACATAACTGCTGGTTAATTCTTTAGAAAAAAACATACTTTCAATAAGAAAAGCTGGATAATTACTGAAATTCCTGGAAACCTAAAGTATATTACCTCATTTTCTTGCTTATTTACTATGGGATTTAACTATACAAAATCAATTGAAATATAAATGCAACTATACGTACAATAAAAAACTTAATTACAATTAACAACAATAAAAAACTTAATTCTCAGATAGAGTATCATGGGCTAAAGTTTTATTCGCAGGTACTATAGTATGAAATTTCTGCCTTTTTTTAATTCCTGCCAATGATTTAGCACTAATTTTCCATTTCTTTTAAATCTATATACGAAAAAAGCTAGAAATAAGATATATAAATTTGCCTTTTATATTTCTTTATTTTCCGCTTCTAAATTTCTTGCCAAAATTATGGATTCATATAGGTCGGACTTTTATCAGAAGCAAAATTGAAATTACTGAAGTAAATATTAAAATATTCGGTCTTAAGTTAAGATTAATTTCGCAAATATGTAAAGATGGATTTTTGAACTCGCTTTTTTTTCTTAAAAGAATTAAGTGATTGCACTTAGGTAAAAGATTCCGATTACAAAATTCCATTAAATAAGGTGGCCAATTTTAAAAATATAATTTTCATAAAACCATTATTATTCAAAGTGTAAATTCTAACTATAAAATTTCACATTCCTATTTAGATGATTTGAAGAGACAGGCTTTGTTGCAATTGCAAATCACTGGCCACAAATGAGGAAGAAGACATTTATTTTGAAATGTGATATATCATCCAATAATTATAATCTCAAAAAAATTGATAATGAATCAGAGCGTTTTTCACTTTTATTGTTGCAGCATCGTATTTATAAAGAAGAAAGACTGACCTTGAAAAACTCAGCACCAAGACACCTCAGAGATTTACTAGAATAGACAGAAATAAAAGATTTTTTTTGTACAGTTTTTACGGAACTTGGGGGAATTCTCCACTTTGGGAAATGAATTCCCTAGCAGGGAGGGGGGGATAACATTCTTTACAAGAATTAGGGATATCATAATAGGTTTATGAGAGAAACGAATTATTTCATCATTGAACTGAATATTTGGCTATTTCACTGCAAATACAATATCTGAATAAATAGTGTTAATGATTTCTTGTGTGATTTCTTAATGATTTCTTACGTTCTCTCAGCGGTTAATGAGTAGGATTAGTTCGCCAAAAGGGATTTTAGAGGATATTACAACCATTTATATTTAATGCATCTTGATAAAAACAGTCACAGTAAATTTTTTTCCTTGTTTAGTATTTTTTATTTCACTATATTTGATACAAGCGTTATTTATTTCTTTTCATATTCCTTATTTCATTTTTATGTTTTTTATTAGGCCCAAAAACAAGAACAAATGTTTCGTTTATATGCATTCAAAAAACTTTCAAAACACTATAATTTTTAAATATATAATTATATGCGTTTAAAATATATAATAAAACTACCTTCAAATGGAAATAATATTTGCGTACATGCGCAAAACGCACAAATGATTTTAGAAAAAACCGTAGTAGCAATAATACTATGGGAAAAAGCTATTCACCCGAAAGAAAAAAAGTATTTAATAAAATGAATAATTATTTTAGATGCGCATAGTTAAATTTAATGAAATACCATTATGAATGAAAATATTTCATTGATATTGTTTTGAAAAAACGAATGGTTTAATGGAATTGTTGAATTAAATCCTCGATTAAGACAGTATTAAATATGAAAATAAACAAATACATTAAAAGTTGATACAATTTCTAAATATTTGCACTTAATAACTTAGTGCTGTGGGTTCAGAACTTAGCTATGAAACAGTATTTAATTGCAAACTTTAAATATTACTCATTATAAATAAAAGTTACTGCCTATGACATGAAGCAGGTTTGTTTATATGTACTACATAGCTATTGACGTAATAAAGCATCTAAATATTTATAAATATAAACCTACAGAGTCTCTGTTAAAGTTCTAATGAAAATAATTCATAAAAATAATTCGTTGATTATTAAAAATATTTCTTCAGAAACAGCTTGCATTCATTATTTGTAAAGTGACAAAAAAAAAACCATGACACTTTTTTAAAGATGTCCTGAAAGTGAAAATTTTAGAGAAGAATTCCTAAATGGGTACAGTCCTCATTATTCGTTTTCTTCTATTGTTAGTGCCTTTGTAAGGAGGGGCGTTTGTTCCTCTATGAGAAAAGGGTCTTTCAAACCATCCGCATTGTAAATAGAAATTTTACGATCAAATCAATCAACGATATGTCGGTATGAGTGTATTGTTAAAAGATGCCCTAAAGGCCCTATCACACGGCGAAATTCCGTCAGCACTTTCGTCGGCAAACGACGACGAAAGTGACGTCACTTGAGGATTTGCTAACTGGTAAACCTAAAAACTTAGGTTTACGTTATGGTGTATTTATCGCTCTTTATTCTTTTCTCCTACTAAGTGAATATCAGAAATTTTCTCATTTCATACTTTGTCAGATTTTAGTCAAGACGTTGCTTAAATTTATAATTAAATCCTGGATAATTTCTTAAAGTGATTCCATTATCTTTCAATGAATATAAAAGCCCATGGTAGCAATAATAGTTTTAATTTTTTTTTTAAAAAATTCAAACTATCTTGGAATTTGTAGATATGTAAATTACGAAGCCAATGCAATAAAATTCCATTGTTTTAATAAATTGCAATTCTATTGATGCATTATTAAATTTAGTGGAATTGAATAAATTAATTTTTTGAGTGCTTAATACAATGAATATAATAAGGATTGTAAAATGAGACAAGTTGTACATTTATCGACTTTAAAAATACTTTTCTAGCCATTTTTTCTTTTGAATGTCTTTTTCATTTCTAATAGTATCAATCTTATTGTTAGTTATTGTAAATATTTATCGTACCATTCAACTAATTGTAATGTTTTCATCAAAATTAATAACAATGAAATCTGGAAAATAATAACACTTTTTAATTATTCTTATTAACAGTTTTGTAATTATTTTTGTAGTAATAATGCCTAGTTAGTAGTAGTTTTTGTAGTAATAATGGCAATTGTTTCTAATTTATCAAAATTAGTAACAATAAATTCTGTAAAATAATGAAACTTTTTTAATTTTTCTTAGTAACAGTTTTGTAATCATTTTTGTAGTAATAATGACAAGCAAAAAAAAATCCTGCTTTTGTGTTTGTATTTTATAATTTTATCTTATCAATATTAAATTTAAAATAAAAATATATTGAAAAGAAAAATGATTTGTGGTTGTGCATTCAATTAAGCTTAAAAAGTGCATACCATCATCGATAGTGCTGAAATTTTAAAATCAGTTTTAAGTACCTTAAAAGTGCTTATTTTTCTAGAAAAGTGCAAATAAAACAAAAGTTGATAAATAAAACAGAAGAGGGGTGCCAACACATTTAAAATAAAATTAAATAACTTTTGAAATCTAATGATTTTTGTCTATATGAAAACTGATATTTGTTGGATCCATCTTGACAAATTTTAGGTTTTGTGTACATAAAAATAAAAACTTCTGTGTCTAGATGGGCAGTACAAATAATTAAAGTTAGGAATTTGAAATATGGCAAGAAATTGATTCTAGGACATAAAAAATTCACTAAGAACATATTTTCTTTGAATTTTAATTAAAAATAAAAACAATATTTAAAAACATTACCGCCATATCATTGATTAAGAAGCATTTTTTACTCATTTAAATTTGATTGAATGTTTTTCCCTCCTATTTATTTTTTTAAATTAATTTTTGAGAAAGTATATTTAACTCAATTTGTATTTATCATTCTTTTAATTAATTTTTATTTTCCCAAACAAGTTCAAAATTATAAAAAAATTAATTGAATAAAATTCTTCACTTGATAAATATTGGTAAATTCTAAGGCATTACACAATTTAGACTCGCTCATTTCTAAAATTGCTTTTTAAGAAAATTTGTTAAATGTTTTGTTTTCATTTTATTTGCAACTACAGAGCTTTATTTTTTTTAAAAAAATCTTTGTGGATTTATTACCAGTATTTGTGATAAATAGGAATCATTAAATAATTTTCATTCAATAATAATAATCAAAAACTAATTTTCCAAAAAATGTTATTGCATTTTCCCTAGTTTTTTTCAAAGCTAATGTATTAAAACTTCATTTATCTTTACACAGATATTAAAAAACAGGTTTGTCGTAAAATTTCAAATTGCCAAGCATTTAAATAAAATAATAACCTCCACATTACATCAGGAAAGAGAAGCAATTAAACACTTGTTTTTTTAATCTGACCATTTCCAAATATGTGGTTATTCTATGCATCTTTCTCAATGCAAATGTATAATCAGAAATATCATTCTAAATTAACTGTTCATTTGTTAAATTTCAAAGAAAAAATTTGGAAAAAGAAGTCCGAATTTTATTGTCTATCATACAAAAGGTGATTTAGTTTTTTTGCTAATGATAAAAGTATGATCATTTTTATATTTTTGTCAAAACCAAATAGGTTTTATATTTCTGCAACATTGTAGGAACATCTAAGTATTAAAATCACTATTATATTTTTCACTCTAACATTGGTGTTAAAATTTTTTATTTATATAGAAGCTGTTTACAAACTATTTAAGGAATTACTATAATCAAAATATTATACTATTATTTGAATAAATAGACTGAATATGGTCAAATATATTTCACAAAAACAAACAATTCCCATCAGCATTAATATTTTTTTATTTACTTAAAAATATCCTGTTGAGTCTCTGAAAATTCCATCACAAGTTCGAAAATTCTTCTAGAGAAGTGTTTCCCAAACGGTGGTATCAGTTTTTTTTAAAGTGGGGGCAATAAGTTGCCCCACAAAAGTGGGAAAAGATATCGAAGTTTCACTTCGCTTTTTTCATTCTGTCGAAACTACTTTTTGGGGTTTAGTCGCCAACCGACGCCATTCTTGGCACACTACGTCATTGCCAAAGTTTCCCATGATTGGTTGAATTTCGCTTGCAAACGATATTTCCGTCACTATCGTGGACATTTTCAAGCCGGTTAAAAAAAGTTGACGATGACGGAAAACGTGCTTGACTGGTTACCTGCGGGCATAAATCGACAACTATCGGCGAAAGTGCTGACGGTATTTCGCCATGCGATAGGGCCTTAATGGTGTAAGTAAAAGAAGCATTGGCGATAAGAAGCCCGTTTGAGAATAATTTGTGTCTCAAGATGGATTACGTAGAACAGGTGTTTGGCAGATGGTAAAAAGAAAGAACAGGCACTGAATTGAAAAGGAACAGCTTTTATTTTGCTTCGTATTCGACAGGATGGAAATGAATTTCGGAAGCATGCTCTGAATATTTCTTTTAATCATCAACATTCTTGAAACTTATCAGTAATTAGGACCAAAAGCTTAATTTATTACACTTCAAAACGGATAGTGGTTTTATAGAATAAATTTGAGCAATATGATTTTAATCTATGAAGAATTATTTTAAACTATGCCTTTATGCATATTTAGATTGGTTTTTAATTTTTAAAAATCATGAAAGTTCTGATGTTTTTATTCTTCATTATATTAAAGTTATGTACCTTCGTAGACAATTTAAAGACTGTCATCTTAGTTAATTAAATGTTGATTATTGATTAAATAATAATAAAAAAAACTATTAAAAGACAAAAGCCTTTTTCTTTGTTCATTAATAAATTGAAAGTGAGTTTTCCTATTTACCGAATTTTACCGAAATAAGCACTAAACTGTTGTGAATAATATCTACTCTGTAACATGTTTTGATACTTAATTTCAAGTGGTTTAAATTCTATTTTTTTAATAAAAAAATGCAACATATTTACTCTTTAATTAAATTTTTTAAAAAGTAGAATAGTAATGAATTAAATAAATGCTGAAATATTAGTTCCAAATTAATACCTTCAACACCCATAAAGAATTGCATAACCTTAATACTAGGGTATATGCAATTGAGTTCATGTCAGATAAGGACTGGCTTTTTGAATTAGTTACCATACATTTATGAAATATCCAATAATAAAGTTAATTCATTTCTTAATTCAGACATAATTTGCCCAAACTATGAGATTCATACAGTGTACTTTTGTAGATTAAACTAAACTTGTCCAACTAAAGAGCTCCTAAAAACGGCTGCATGTAACATATGAATAGAAAAATGATGAATTTCTTGCACGAAGAATTGATTTCTCTTTCCCAAACGTGATAGTTTTGGAAATTAATGTTTCTATTTGGATCAAAGCAACATTCGTTTCTCCTAACTACATCATTCAGATGGAAAGTTTTGATTTTGCCGGAGAAAGAGCCTATTTGTTTGATTTTAGACACCGAACTTATTTTCTTATGAATGTCCCTCATTAAAGTTGAAATATCTTCTACGCAGACAATTTTTGAATTTTGAGCTCTGGACTGACTTTCTTATCTCGCAAAAGGGTAATCTAAAAATAGAACAATTTTTTTCTCACATATATTACATTTCATTGTCATTATTTCTCTCCAGTTGAAGTAAGGATCCTACAATTTTTTATTCTCTAAATTACACAGAATATTATAATTAAATTTTCCTAAA
>JAOUZG010015624.1:86808-112453 GCA_026289955.1 Argiope argentata | reverse complement strand
AAAATCTACCAACTACCGGTATGTTCTTGGCTTCTTATTTTTATATTGCTAATATTTAATTATTCCTATTGTAGTTTTTTTGTTTTATTTCTTCTTTCTGGAATTTTATTATTGTGACTCGTTTTTTATAATTGTCATTTGCTTTTATATTCTTAAAATGTGATACATCACTTATACTTTGGGACGTATAATTTTTCTGATAATAAAAGTGTTAATTTTTTAGAGAATAGTCAAAACCCTTTACAGGAAAAAGATCCACATTTAATTGGAATCCCTGCCTGATGGTGACCCTTGTAAAAATCATCAGCATAGATTTCTTTTTTAATTGGTTTTACCTTAGTTTTTTTCCTACTCTTACTATAGCTTTTTTCTCATCTTTTTACTTCTGTTTTGGTTTCTCTCTCTCTCTCTCTCTGTGTGTGTGTGTGTGTGTAAGAACAATGGGTTTTGAAAAATATCTAAAATATATTAATATACCAAGAGAAATATCTACAGAATTCATACTAATATTTCCTGTATGTTTAAAATACTCTCGAAAATCGTGTCCACAAGTTTAAGATTAGAAATGATGCAGATAAAAAAAGATTCAACATTTCCCATTGTTAATTTTTTTTATATTTATCATGTAATTGTTGAATTTTAGATCATGTTGTTTTCTAAATACTTATGTATATTGTGAATATATATGCATATATAAACGCAATTTTTAAAGCAGAATCGTGACCGAAGACAGAAGAATTACTTCCGAAATTTAAACTTCGCTTTTATTTCATCCTGGGAGGTATAATTTATGTACAAGCAGAAGCGAAGAGCACATAAACACAGAACGACACAAGGGCGAAATTGGGAAAAGACAATGAAGATTTATCCCCTTGATTATATGCTATGAGATTTTGATTATGATTTCTTTACACATGGCGATCAGGTAAAGGAATCATAGGGATCTTTTAAAGCAATGTGCTTGGCTTGATATCCTTTATCCCTTCTCTCTGAGTGTTTGAACTGCTAATTTTAGATTTTTTGCAGAGCTTTTAAAGAATTCATTAAATAAAGAAGGTGGAATCGGATCAAGAAATAGAATATTTTAGAATGAAGTTAATATGGGCTTAGTTAAGCAATATATGTTAATACTGAAGTTTTGTATTATCTTATCAATCAAAATCGTCTACCCAAATTCCAATTTCATTGATGAGGAGCCGAAAGCTTTTAGGTAGCAAAGCTCCTATTTTATGAATCCCAGCAAGAGACGCGGACGGTCTCTTCAGATGGATCCGGTCTAATGAAAACTCCCCGTGACAACCTCCATTCGTGCTAACAAGGGATGTCCAGTTGCATCAACGGGGTGTCTGATATAATGGAAGAACGGCTCCCGATGGTTGGAGAGGGAAGTTAAGAAGGGGGGAAAGGAAATTGTTATTTTTATTATTTCAGCTCTGAGGGATTAGGGACGAGCTGAAAAAATCTAATTTTACGCTTAAATGCTCTGAGGCGAAAGCGTTGGCATTTATGAAGTTTAAGGAACATTATTTTTGGCAATCGAATTTAGATGTGATGCTGTATTTACTATGCATGCAAAATGTATCTAACAAAAATAAATTTAAATTGGGTCAATATTTTTTTGTTTATCTTATAAAGTTTACGCGACAGGCGGTTGAATCTATAATGACTAAGTTTAGAAAAAATATTTTGTAGGTAACGATGCGTGCTGTTGGAGCGTGTTTCTAAAACCTATTTATAGAAATCTGATTATATAATTTTTCATATTAGAGATTTTCGTAAAAAAATTAAAAATATAAAACCAAAATTTTAATATTAAACTGAAACATAGGAAATAACTTTTTTTAAAAATCAAGATTATGAAGTTTCAAAAAATAAAACAAACTGAGAAGCATATATCGTTGTTGTAAATACAAATAGCATCAGATTAAATAGTAACTGTAACGAAATTTATCATATAAAATATGAAATAAAAATTTCAAAATATATTGTCAAAATTCTATCTTAAAATATAATTTTGGTTTCATTTTCTTATATACATATACTTTCAAAGGCTTATTGCTTTTACGATCCTGTTTTGACTTCTATATCTATGGTAAATTATTTCATTATTTTTTAAAAATAATAATTAATAAATAAGGTTTGAAACTAGGAGACTATAAATTAATGATCATAGATGGTATTTTTAAAAACTTATTCCTTTTTTTTCTATCTTTGATATATTTCACAATTCATTAAATGTTATGAAATCTTAAAAAGTTTTTTTAAATATATCTTTGCAAGTTTTTTTAAATATATCTTTTGTTTATTTTCAAATAACTAGATTGCTTGGTTAATATCTTTTGTTTCAATTAAAAAAAAAAAAAAAAAAAAATCTTTTTCCCGAGTTTAATAATACTGGTTCTTGGTGTGCATAGCTTAAATTATTATTAATTTCATGCCTGATGTGAAGACATTTTAACCTTATAGATATTTATAACTTTTAATGGTTTAAATAAAACTGCTCGAATGAAGTTATAACAATATAAAAGTGACTACCAAATTATTATTAATTATTTATGATTTTATGATTTAATATTCATAAAATTATAAATAATTAAAACTTTATTTAAAAGCCACTATATAATTATAATCGTAAGATTGCAACTTAACTAATTTCAGCTCTTCTGCTCAACGGTTTGACTATCAACGTAGTAAACACAGTGAATCCTGACACAGTGATATGCATAACTTCAAAAATGCGAAGTATTTCGTGCAGCACTGCAGCTTCAGGCAATTCAGTCCTCTTCAGAATTCGGTTAATGACTTGTGCAAAATGCACCAATCTTCTAAACAGTATTACGGTTATAACAATAGGGCTCATTCCAGAAACAATTATAAACAAAGTTGAGCGAAAAACTGGATACTACGAGTTATGTTTCTTTGCCTCAATGGAATACATAACCGATGCATTCGGTCATGTAAAAAGGCTCAATAATTTATACCTAAAATTTTTTGTTACCCAGAATCCTAAGTTTATCTTTCTTGAAAATGGACTATTTTTTCAAAGCATTCACTTTTGAACTGAAGTGGAACTATACTCCTAATAGTGTTCATCTGACTGTATGAGATTTTTTTAAAACAACGAAAAGGGAATACCTAAAGGGTTTGTTTTATTGGTTTATGCAATAGAAAATATTTATAGATGATTTTTTTTGCTTTAATTATTTATCCTATTTATTGGTTTGAAGAGCGCCATATAAATATAAAATACTAAATTATAAACAATAGCTAATAAATACTAAATTATAAACAATAGCTAAAATATAAAAGAATTATGCGTACAGTTCTTTTGAGTCTACTGGATATATTTTTTATGGGTAGGTATATTGGCATCAAAGTTATTTCTTCATTTCTATCAAAACTAATTTTGTAAAAAGGATCTCTTAATATTTTATAAGTTTTCATTAAAAGCTTCTTAAATCAATGATAATAACTCCTTCCGAAAAGTTTCATATATTTTGTCTTTCTTCCTAAGAGGAAACATGATTTAGTTATTGATCCAGAAAAAATATCGAACAAAACCTTTCAAAACAAGCAATAATAATAATTGTTAAATTACATTAAGCTATTAAACAAAATTTCTATAAAAAATATTTGATGCCATATATTAAAAATAAATTTGAAAATTATGAAGAAACAATTATTTTACCATCACTAAAATTAAAGTCCTTGTTTCTGGTTTCACTGTCTAAAGGAAACTTTAAGCTATTTCCATCAAGCAACTGCTTTTAAAACCAAAAATAATTAGGGGTTTAACATTCTGAAATCCTTTACTGCCCTTCATAATGCATAATATTTACCTTCTCCCTAGGTAGATCACAGAATGAGAGCGGGATATATGAAATTCTGAGGCAATATTTACCTCCAATCCAATATTCAATACGAGATTCATGTTGAAATGCTCTGTGCTGGATATTTTTCTGGATTCGCATTCTAGTAAAATGGAAAAATTTTTCCGCAGTTTCAATAAATATTGTATATTATGTTTAGAATATAACCATGGAATAACCAGCGTTACTAAATACAATTTCACTAAAAAAATACTTATTTTTTTAAAAAGACATAGGAATTTCTTTCCCCCCCTAATAAATAATAATGCTGAAAAACTCACCACTAGGGGGGAAATGGCTCTGTATGCAATATTGTTACTGACATAAAGACCAGTTTAAAATGTGTTTACTCGCTTCTGAAACATGTTACAAAGCATATTCATACACATGGCCTCCACTATTTTCTGATAGCAAGTTAAATCACATTACTGTATTCTCATCAGTTGCTCTTAATATATCAGGAGGCACAAGTTGGTGCATCGCACATTTTAATTAAGTCAAATTGTTTAGAGTATTACATTATAAACAGTACTTTTGAGAAAACACATTAAACATGCTTTGTAGCAGGTTTCATAAATTAATACATAAAATTTAAAATATAATCTAGAGAAGAAGGAATGAAAATTTCACTTTTCCTTTCTTATACTGAAACTTTCTGAAGAGAACGTTATTTTTTGGAAATGAGGATGAAATATGATTTGAATGATGTCAGTCTCTCGGGAAAAAAGTTTTACTAATGTTTTGAATTTTAAATAAAATTATAAAGTTGTTTTAAAATTAAATTTAAAAATGAGTACACAATAGATAAAACATAATTATTGTAATACATTACATAATTCATACAATAAGATACAAAAGAATAGCATGCTTTTGTTTTCTTTCTTGAATACATTTATGTACATTTAATACTGATTAAACGTACGTATCCTTGAATTTCTGTTAATATATATTCAAATTAATTTCTAAGGCACATCTCGGTAATAATTTTATTCATTAAATAATTAACAAATACTGTAACTCTCAAATATATATGAAATTCAATCGTATAGCATTCAAATCTTGCGAAATTCTTCGAATCACTTAAAAATTTTGGAGTGAAAAACTAATGGCATGTAGAACTATTCATTCAATAAAATAAGTTCTCTTAATAAAGTCCAATCAATTAATTGTACGCAATTAAGATGTTTTCTAAATAAATTACATTTCCTTCCTTAAATTTCATGAACTCACTCAAGGATTTAACTTACCATGACCAAAAGTTCAATATCAGATTTTACTGTTTCAGTCTTTCCCGATTTTCGGAATGTAAAAATAAATAGAAGTTAAATATAATACTATTTTTTTACTAATAATGGTAATATTCCCTATTTCTATAAAAGTCGATCATATTCTTCTCATTCGCCCACTATTTTTATACAATATTATGTATAATAATGAATGTTAAATGGATTGAGATATGTAATTGAAATTCATTAAGAAATACGTGTAATATTAATTTTTGGCTTATTTACTTCTCTAAATCAATAATGAAGATATATTCATTACAATTATTAAAAACTGCAAGTTGAAATGCAACATTTGCTAAAATGTTGTGAAACTGCAACTGTTAAACTCACATCACTCTTTAAATAAATAACTTTTTATTTCACAAAGAGAAATAAATTACATCGTTAACCAAGTAACTTGTCTAAGTCTGTTAAAAACCTTTATCAATTTCTTTCAAAAAACATTTATTTTCCAAAAACTAGATCAAAGCTTATCATCAATTGCTTTGTTAATTCACTTGACTTTATTAATATTTATGTCAGTTTTTGTGATATAAATATCTAAATGTTACTTAAGACTACTTCTATCAAGCATCTAGAGTCAGAGCCAAAAATAATGTTTTAATATTCTGAAATCCATTCCTAAACTTCCAATATTTACATTCCATGTCAGGTATTGGAAGTGATTTATGTGAAATTCTGAAGTTATATTTACTTCTAATATCCAATATGGAACTCAGGCTGAAATTCGCAAATTGCTTGGTGACTGTTTGAATAGAAACTTCCCGAAAATGGAATTTCCGGCCAATAAAGCAGGTTTCTCGAGCAGAATATCTCGTACATCTATGGATTTGGTAGATATTTAGGAAACGAATGCAAATAATCATTTTAAAATTAAACTGTTGAACATTTGTAAAAAGATTTTTAAAAAGTTTTAAGTTGACATTTCATTTGCTTCTTCTCTGGCTAAAGTTTTCACAATATGTAACTCTTGTATACACTTGATGATAATACTCTGATATTTTCAAAAAATCAATCGCGAGTTAATTGTTGGTTTAGTAAAATTCTGATTTTATACAAGGGGCTCCATTTGGTAGTGAGCTTGAAAAACATTTATTTGTAAGAGATTCTATAATATTTATGATAATAGTCTTTAAATTAAAGATTAAGAAGTAAGGAATAAAAAAATAAATATTTCTGCTTTTTAGAATACTAATAAAAGTATGTCTAAACATTCATTCAATAAATTCTTATTTAATTATATAAATATTACATAGAAATTAAATTTAACTGTATACTATATAAATTTAACTGTATACTAATTCATCACTGAACATCAGAATTAAATTATTTCCAGTTTATTTCCCTCTTCAGAAAATAATTATATTTGGTGCACGAAATTCATAACCAATGTTTGTTCCTAAAGGAAATTATAATGGAATTTTTAAAAAATTAAAGAAAAAAAAAAACTCGGCTCTCTAATGATTATTAAAATTCCTTCCTATTTCCTCAAGGTTATCCTATAAGTTTCTTTCCTATTTCTAATATGAAATGAATGCACCATATTTACTATTTAAGTTAACATCATTTTTGTCATATAAGAACCCTTTCGCTCTGTTACCTTCTTCCCTCTCTCAGGAAGTCTCATTACGCCTTCTTTCCAGAACTGTTTTGTTTTGGAGAAGAAATAATCCTAGTGGGGAGCTTTTGTTTCGCCGATGGATTTAAAATGCCTATAATGAAGAGAGTTTTTTAAGGACAGAAAGAAGTAATAATCAGGCAAAGCGAGAACTGGAGAGTATGCAGGATGCGGTACAATATTCCAATTAAACTGTAAGAGTCTCTCTTACGACTAATGCAATTTGTGACCTCACGTTGCGATTATGAAAAACATTCGTCGATTCATTAATTTTTACCTTTTTTGTTATGGAAGCTTTTAATTTATTCATTTAAAGTATGTCGAAGAATTTATAGTTTCATTTTGATGAAGGAGTCAGTTGAAAATGATGCCTTTCCTATAATATGAAATGAATACACCATATTTACACCATATATACTAGCAATATGAAATGAATACACCATAATACACCATATATCCTAGCAAATAGACTTTTTGGGGAGGGGGGGTAGTGCTCTGGTGCTACTGAAAACGATGTTAGATGCCTAACAGGTGAGATTAGATGATTGCACAAGCATAACCAGATAAGACCATTCATAGAAACTTTTGGGGCACCCTAATGCTCTGAGTATTGCATAAAACGATGTTTTCAACTTTAATGGTCGATTTTTATCTTGCAACGAAACTTGAGCTTTTTCATTGTTTCCATATATTCTAGGAAACGTTTCCGAGGGAAAGAGGGTTTGGCAGCGACAAATGAAACCTGACTGATTTATAGGAAAATTTAAAATATTTGACGATTTATTTCACTTTGTCTAAGTTATAAAAACATAATGGGAATTCTTGTTCTGATTTTTCAATAAAAATTGCAACTAAATTTTAAATTTTTGGAAATAGAAGCTTGAATTTTTTTTGAAAGATTTTGAACAAATTCTTTCAATTTAAATACAGTAAATTAATTTATTCTAAAAAATCTCCTATCTAAGATTTAATTTTTAAAGTCAAAAGATTCATAATTCAATATTTGTCAAAATATTCTTAATAAAAGATATAATATTTTGAGTTATTACATATTTATCCATCAGTACACATAAAATTTCAATACATTTTCTAAAATTGTTTACTTAGAAGAGACTTTCTCCGAAGAAAAAAAAAACAAGTGTTAAAGGGATATTAATTTTAAGCTTCACTTAATATCCTAAATTCAGATTGTAAAGACATTCAATTCAAATTAAATAAATCCTTTCATACTAAAAATTTAAAAATTCAGAATGTCAGCGCAAAATCTTCAATTCTGGATTTTTCTTAACTCGTCAATCAACACATTGCGTTACTAAACTCATTACTTTTTCTCCTCTTAATTCTTTTTTCTGACGTAAAACATTTGGTCTCTCTGTCATCCTGTTCTGTCAACATTATATCCAGAGTGTTCTCCTCCATTTAATTTGTAAACTTGATAGTTTATAGATGCACATTTTCATCATCTGAAGTATTTTTTAATCAAATTTATAATTTTGGATCACATTGTCTGCCCGCATATCTCCAGCAAGGAAAGATGCATTCAATTTCTTATTAGTAAAGTTTTATAAACTTCAAGATATTTAAGCAGATATATAAAGAAAGAACATCACAAAAAAGATAGTTTTTTAGGAATTGTGTTGGAACGATGATTGCAGTTTCCGTACAAGCTGGAATGATCTACGTCATACCAGATAATTTCAATCGATGCATCACTATGCGTTTTTACTAAGTCTGCATTAAAGTATAAACTCGTGGACTACCAAGTCAGTATAAAAGGTTATATTTACACCAAGAGCGTTGGTAACGCATGTATTGTGAACCGGTTAGCAGGAACTTGTGAAAACAGAATAAATAGAGCAGTATTTCTGTTTAACTTATATTTCGATTTATTTAAAATTAATTTTGAATAATTTAATATTCATTAGATAAAACTTGGACTTCTGATTTAAAATCATTTTAATAATAAATATTTTTAATAAAAAAAGTTGATTGAGTAATTATTTATGATTAATCAATATTAATGAAGACACCTTTTCTTTTCCTTTTGGTTCAGGTATATTTAGCCAACACCCTTGAATAATTTTAAATTCACAAAGTGAGCTAAAAATAAGTACTTATAAAGAGAAAGATTTCATAGAGAATTAATTATAATTTCTCATTCCTTTATCATCGAAGTAACCACACTCAGGAAGGAGCGACCATCCTTTTTAATGAGATAAACTGTCGTGTTAATCTTCGTTTAAACTATAACTGATATTAAAGTCATGTTCATTTTTAAAAAAGTTATAGTTCTTGTACTTACGGTGTACGTTGCCTATCCTGATAGAATCAAGAACCATGAAATAATAATGCCTAAAAAACATAATTTTCTGTATCATTTATTTCAAGGTATTATAACTTCATTAAATTCCTTTGATTAAATGTTTGATAAGCAATAAAAGCAGATTAACCTTTAATGCATTTTTAAACGTACAAATAAAAAATAAATATGTTTAAAAATTGTTAAAATTCTGGAAAAAAAAGCGTTTAAAATAAAATTTGTATTATTAAAAAGACAATTTTTTTAAATAGTAAAAAGGAACAAAAGTTATTTTTGGTTAAATAACATGTGCACGAATTATCGTAGAAAAAAAGACAAATTTTCTGTTAATTTTTGATTATTACATTAATATTAAATTTATTTAAAATTCTGAAAAAAAATTTAAAAAAAATTCTTTCCAATGTATATGTTCTCATTTTCCAAATGGTTTAAACTGTTTCCATAATGTTCCAAATATTGTAGTTCTAGGTCTATCTTGTAGAATATCATCACACAATATTTATTATTAGCAAATATTATGGGTTTGGCAAACGATTTCCAAGAAATAAAACACTTAAATAATACTTCTAAATTGTTAGATTTCTTCTTATAGTCAATTTTGTCTCCCTTGAAACTGTGGGTATCCAAATATTTCACTACATAGTTCACTTACATAGTGAAAATTGCATTTTTACTTTGTAAATTATAAGGAAATAATTATAAGGAAATAAGTAATAAGTACAAGGAAGTTTTCAGTAAACGAAGTGGCACCAGGAAATTTATGCTGATTTGAAAACCCCCCCCCCCCCCCTCTAAATTTGTCCTGAAGATTTTAATCGATAAATGTGATATTGCGTTCATTTCCCGAGAAGTTTAATATCGTGCATAAAGGAAATACAAGAATGTATGCTGTTCGAAGTGATATAGTACAACATTGAATCACTTGTTGTTTAGGAAGTTATTGGCCTTCCTTGATAAAACAATACGTATTTCTTCTTTTAATTGTTATTTTTTAACACTGGAAAAAATACAAAACAATATACCAAATTTAATCAGCACACTTTTCATTTGGTAGTTCTAATCGTTCCAGGACGTAATTATGATGCAAATACTCATCGAAATAACAATTACATTCGTTTATCTTTCGGTAATAAGCGGTTAACTACATATGAAGTGTCATAGGAAAGGCTAGTAATCGGGATGATAAATTCTCGCTCCCGATTCTCTACGCTGACAAGAAAATGTTTTCATGCAGCGAAACAAAATTCTATAATGTAAATTAAATGAATTTAATTTGATTTTCGACAAATTGTTTTCATATAAGTTTAAGCTTTTCTTACAAATGGAGTATTTATAACTACATCCATTTTATGTCAATAAATAGCATATGTGTTTATTTAAAATAATTTTATTTCATCTGAGGAACTGTTTCGAGAAGTATAAACAAACATGGATCTTAAATCATAAAATACATTACTGAAATCAGCAAAATCTATATAGATTTATTTGAGTCACATTTTTTTTTTTTTTTGCCATCCGATAAAATCAGTCATAATTTTCTATAGCATTTACTGTAAGGTAAATATATAAATAAATTTCTACCAGATTCTTTTTAAGCAGTAATTCCCACATTACCCTGAGTTGTACTGCTCATCAGGTATTGATACATTTATGTCATTTGTGTTATAAATCATAGGATGCATTCACATTTTCCACTGCAATTATTTGATGTCCGACCATGTCGACAATTTTACGCAGTATTTCTTTTCCTTTCTTAGTCTAGAATCTGCAGATTTTGATTAATTAACCCTTTGTTGAAGATCCACAGCTAAGAAATGAAAAGAAACTTTTTACGAAGGCCAATATTCAGTTAACAAAGTAGTGAAAAGGTAAAAACAGCATCTAAATTATGCAATAAATTTAAGACCATCTATGATTTACTTGTAGACTTTCACTTTCAATCATTCTCAATTCGAATCTTTTTCTTTTATAGAACGAAGCTCAGAGGGGATTTATATGCTGAAGTTGTTTGGCTAAAAACTTAATAGCAGCTAACAATGCATTTTTCGTAAATGAAGGAGCAGTTCTGACTTCCATAGACATTTATTAAAAGTTGAGAAAATTTACTGATCGTGTTACGTACAATTAACTTTATTTATTTAGTTTTCTTTATACAATACATTTATCTGCTAAATATTTACTTGCTTATGCTGGATTAGATGAAAAATATTCTTATTAAATTAAAAATAAAAAAGTAGTTTTTATACTTAATCCAATATTTATATGGAATATTTTTTATAACACACTTGAACAAATGATAAAAAATACTACCCACGAGGAATAAAATTCAGTGTAATGCTTTCAGAAAAAGCTGAAACAAAAATGCATGAGAGGAATGTTTCGTGGTATTAGAAATTCCTCTCGGACTCTATGAAGTCAAAATCCAGAAAGTTCCAAATATCCTCCTGAGTGGATTTGGAAGGAAATTTCGAAAAATTTTTGATCTTAATGGATATTATAAAATACATAAAAGTTTTATTAAGAAGGGAATAAAAAAAACATTTTTAATTAGATGAAATATATTTTTATCTGAAGCAGATTATTCAAAAAAAAAAAAAAAAAAAACGGATACCCTAAACATATCTTTTCTCCTGCTCTCAATAATCTTGATCTTAAAACTTTAAGACCTGAAAAATTAATTTATATTTTAAATAAACCAATATTACACCTATTTAATCTAATCAGGGAAAATTTAAGCCTATTTAACATTCTTGAATCTCAGAACGAAATATAAATGTTTTATTTATGAAGTAAACATGAAGATTGGAAATTGTGGTTGAGGTTGCATGAAACTGACATTTGCTATTATAATTTAATACGGTATTTGTCCCTTTTGTCTTTATAATCTATCCGAACTGAAAGTAAAATTTAAATTCGAATGTCGTGATCAAAATTTGTAATTGATATCAACGAGCCTGTTGGGCATATACATTGTGGACTTTATATACATAAGAACTAAGAAGATAGTTTTATAAGTCTAAACAAATTATAAAAGAAGATACATTACGAATTTTAATTTTTAAATATTATATTAAAAAGGTACACACATGTGTTTAGGGAGCGCCTATGCTACTATTCCTAAAAACACAGGGGAACATAGATGAACCAAAACCGAATTAAAAGAATGAGGGTAAAATTATAGAGAAAGTAGGAATTAACCAAAGGTAAAAGCAATAAGAAAAGAAACCCGTCCTGAGGACTTTCTCAAGGGTCACTATCGGACAGGAATTTTAAAAAAGGGGGATATTTTTTCTGTATTGAGTTTTGACTATTGTCTAAAAAGAATAAACCCTTGTGACCCGAAAAATTTCGCATCCCGAAGTATGAGAGAAGCATCCAAATTTGAGAATACAAAAGCAAATGATGATTACAGAAAAATCAAATAAAGAGTCTCACAATATTAAATTCTAGAAAAAATAAAATAATATAAAACTACACACAATAATAAATAATCAAATATTAGCAATAAAAAATAAAAAGCCAAGAACATACCAGTAGTTGGTAGATTTATAATAGGAAGCATCATATATATATATATATATATATATATATATATATATATATACACACACACACGATAAAAAGGCAGACTTACCTAGATCATCGATGGTTGGCGATAAGGTCAGGGAGACAGCTATAAGCACGACTGACATCACCAGTATGAAGATGGATACAGATCCGATTATCATGATGATAATCCGACGGTGCCTTGGCGGGATGCCGCCCATCTCCAGCTCCTCCTGCTCGTCGAGTTCCTCCTTCTGTTGCTGGGGAGGAAGGTAGGAGCCTCTACGAATGCCTCCGAGATCCACGGAGGCGGTGGAGCCACGGTGAACGGGATCCAGGCTGGATCTGGAACCCCTGTGGCAATGGTGGTGGTGGTGGAGGTAAGATTCCTCATCCGAGTCGAAGTGCGAAGATCGGCGGCTACAATTGCTGGAGCGGCGACTGCCATGACTAGGGCTGGATCTGTGACTAGCAGTGCTAGAACGCCGGCTATGACTGACGCTGCTGTTGCTGGAACGGCGACTGCAATTACTGGGCCGTCTTTTGTGGTGGTGGCCTCCCACGCTGCAACTGGAGGACCTGCGAGACGATGAATGGCAACAAACACTGGCATTACTCGAACGCCTGCTGGAGAAGGAGGTCGGTGTCAAACGATCTTTGCTGACGTCTAGCTCCGACCTACGATTGCTGCAAGAGCTTCCTCTCCTCTCAGTGGTTAGATGGAGTTCAGTGTCCGGGCAAGAAGCCTTTCTCTCCGGATGATGCTGGTGGTTCTTACCGGTCTTGTCCTGCAGGGAGTACCTACGATTAGCACTCAATGCATCTGGGGGCAATGGCAACAGATAGTATTCTGAAAGTGGGTGCTGGGCGATTGAGCCATTCGGAGATCGTTGGCTTTCGCTGTCGCTAGTAATCAAGAGGATAATGCCATCATGCAGTTGCTGCGTGGTAGCGATGCTTGCTTTTCTTATGTCTACTTTGGGAGGCGAATCTGGACTGTCGACATATGGTATGGATCCGCTGTCTTCTTCAGAAGTGTTCACCTCCTGTTTAATGACAGGAATTTGAATATTACTTGGGCCTGGTTCTTCCATATCGAAAATTGGCAATTATTGCTGCACGTTAGGGGGGAGAGTAATTATATTTTTTTTCGCTGATTTGTTACCTCGAATATAACGGTACACACAAATATCTAAAATTCCTGAATTTTTGAAGTACTCAGTTGGATGGCTTCTTCAGCTAAAATGTGCAAGATATGTTCTCCTTAGTTAAATATTCTTTATAAATTCTATTTTACAAACATATGTCTAAGTTTACAAGAAAACCAGGTTCTTAAGTTAGATTATGCTAACAATAAAGTGTTAAATCTGCAACTGCTACAGCATATTAAATATATAAAAGAAAAAAATCTGGAATTTTCAAATATGTCAAATGTGTTTGAAAAGTAAAGAATGTATACCAGAAAAAGTTTGAAAATCTATAGAATGAAAAACTTAATCCGTTGAGACGATAGAATCTTAATAAATATATTTTAATCTTGAAAACTTTTATTCCGATAAGAAGCAAAATACTTTTATGTACTTTGCAATGGATGTAAATAGATATCAGATTTCTGATTTTCAACGTTACTATTTCCAAACCTGAACAACGAATATAAAGCTAGGGCGGATACTCAATACTTTAAATTTTATGTTAAAAAGATTGAAGGAAATATTTGTATTTTGTAAGCTCTTAAATCCTCAGGTTAAAAAGCGTGCAATATTTTTAAATTTGAGAAAGAAGCATTCAGAATTTTACTATCTGAAATTTGAGAAAAAGAAATATATTCCTTCACAATGCTACAGCTGAAATATTTTCTATTATCTATTCTATAGTAACGAAGTTTGCAAATCTCTTTGAAAAATAGTCACTTTAACTTTTCACAAGTGAGACGATATGCCAGTAATATGTTTGTCGTAAATATTTTTTTCTTTTCTTTTCTATTCTTTTTTAAAGATATATTCTTCTCTTGTCGCGAATTAATATATGAAATGACCTTCCATAGTTATTAAATTACGAATTGGTCATTTGCCTGTTATTGCTTTCTTATTCAAAACGTAGAGATACATTCACAACAATAATAATTACTAATAACTGTTTGTTCGTAGTATGGGCACTTTCAAAATCTGTCCACTATGAAATCTTAAAATACGAGTCTCAAAAATTCACACACTGACAAAAGTTGTCTTCGCCATTGGAAATTACTATCTTAAATAAATAGAATAAAATACGAAAAATTGTTCTGATATTATCAAATTCTTTTGCTAAACTGTCTTTATGTAAGCCTGAAATGTGAACCACAAATTACAAAAACACTTTCCAGATTCTGTTTTCAAGTATCTTTTGTTTCCATTGACTATTATTAATATCAGGCATCTATTATCAGTTCTCTGACAATTATCAATATTGTTCAACAAACCTCAAAATATTTGTGAGGTAAAATTTCAATATCTTCATATACAATTTTTCAATAATATAGATTATTATAATTGAAAAGATAGACTTTAATTGTCTTCCTTCAACCGAAATATTTGCTTGCGAGTCCCGAGATTCATTCAATACGAAAGATTATTCCTGGGAAGTTATAATTATGTTTTATAAAATATTCGAAGAGTCTACATGCAAATAGAAAGAATTTTATTTTATCAAAACTGATAAAATTTGAGGATTTTAATTAATAAAATATAAAGCAAACTTGCATCACAAAAAAAAACGTTTAATTTCAAGATTTATTTATGCATTTTTTTTGATTAAAAAATAATAAATCAATAATTTCGTAGATATATATTTATTACATTAGAGAAAGTTGTATACATTCTGCATTAACATGAATTATAAAATTAAAACTGACGATAGTTAAAATTTTCTTGTAATAATAATGCAGATCTAATCTTTTGCCAGATAAAATAAATCCATTATATAATATCCTAATATATTTATAAAAATCAGTTGTTAATTTTGGAATAGTTAATTCAAGTTTTAATAAATGAGTGATTTTATTCAATTTTAATAAATGTAAAGAGTATCTTTTAAATTTTGCAAATTAGATGATAATAATAATAAGAGTTCCTATTTTTTTTAAATTTCATCTATGACATTAACTTTTCTTTCAGAATTTAAAGTCGCACTTTCTGATAATTAAATTAACTGAGAAAATCAGATAACTAGTTCTGAAAGTGAAATCTTATAGTCCATTTACTAGTTCATAAAGATTAAATTTGTTTACCTCTGATTCTTCAAACTCAAATTTTTTCTCTTGGTAAGATGTAAACTATACTTGCGTGGATTTCCACAGTCTATTCCTTTTTTTGCATTTTCAGTCTTCTCAAATGAACAGAAATATTCCATGAAATCGCAATTCGAGTTTTACAGTAGATGCGCTCAGTTATAAATCCATTTAAACCAAATGAAATAAAATGTTTGTTCTTCTTTTTGAATCAAAACTTCTCTGATTGATTTGTTCGAACAATGCGATGTGAAGACATTTCAGAGTCGATGCGTTCGAAGTGAAGTCGAACGCATTGTCCGACGGGAAAGATCTCTCCTCCAGAAGAGCTATTCGAACTCTTCTGATTTTTAATACGCAACGCTAGGCGAGGCTCACTCTACTCAACTGAATAACTGACAAACTGTCAATGCACTTGCGTATGCAAAACCTATCATCCTAAATAAAACGACAATTCACTGTAATTTCGACAGCAAACTAAAAATGAAATTTATGTAATCCATAAACAAGTAAAACTGAGTAACAAGGGACTGATATTTTGCTTATTTTAATAGTCTATAACATTAACTATATGCTTTTTTAAGACAAATGCTGAAAAGATTTATAAATAAGTGCAAATATATTTATAAACTACTCTCTAATGTCTAATATTGAATATTTTGAAAAGTACATTTGGCGGGAAAAGGAATGTAAATGAAAGTAATACCACTAAAGATATGGCTACAAAGTTCAGGATATCAATTTTCAACAAGCCGCCGTATTAACAGCGTTATTAAATGGACTCGTTAACTACTACCCTACAGTATAGGATAAGCTCACTTAGTATATGAATATTCAGAGGCCACTAAAGACACTAAGTTAAAAGTTATAAAAACTAATATCTACTTTAGAATGAAGTTAAATCCGGTGTGGCTTGTTTTCATCCTATTGAAATCACCTCACAAGCTCTGGAACATTCGACGTGTTAATTATCATTCACAATTGCGTGAATGTTTAAATCCTACAGTGTCTCAAAAGAAGTTTTAAAAAAATGATAATTGAATAATTAAATGTGGATAAAACAAAATTATTATTTTTTATATAATTATACTTTAATTTTCTACTGCTGCTTAAAATAACAATGCAAATTTGATTTTTATTAAAGTATTTTTCTCCGATATACTTGTTTAAATTTTATTTAATCATTTCATAATATTTTCTTCATTGAAAGATTTTTTAAGATTAATATATGATTTTATTTTCGAACACAATTCACATTCATTGTAGAAAATTATCGGATTTTTCGGGAGAATATTAACGTTTCATTTGTAATAAACCTATTTTCGGTTGAAACTCAAAAAAGTGAAATAAATTCTGCTCTCACAAATGAACAATGTCGGAAGGCGATCGTACGATATCTGACACCTGACAGAATCTAAACTGCGGATGAAAATAATCGGGGATGCGCACCGATGGCATCACATTACCGTGGCACTGTTGCGTAATTCATTCAAAGCATTCAGAAGCACGTGCTGCATAAACACTCTCACCATCTGTTTATGAAAGAAATGATCGATCGCTTGCTTGCGTTTTGCACACTTAAATGGTTGTTCGCTTCCACAATTAAACTCTACGCACTTCAACGATCGAAATCGTCTGCGTTTTTTCCGCAATAAAAACAGCTGTTTTCTTATTATCTTGATATGAAATCACCACCACCACACCATAAACAAAAGATTCTCGGTTGAAAAGTGAGTCCTTTGGCGTTTCAGGCGCGGGCATCAGAAGTCTGCGTTTAGAATGACGGCCCTTTTGGGATCTTTTAAACCAAATCCAGCAGCTTTGGGTCGGATTTTTTTCTGGACCGCATGGTCTTTTCAGAGGGAGAGGTTCAGCTCGACGTTGCCTGGCTCACAAAAACACGAACTGCCTTCTGAGGTGGACGATTGCGATCCGTCTGAGCCGGGTAGTCGAAAAGCCCCACAGCGCAGGCGCGTACACTTACACTTCGCCGACGAATGAAATCCTGAGTTGAATTGTTTTCATCCTCATCTCTGAGTAAGATTCTTCGGGATGCTTTGATTTGGTTCAGGTGAAAATTGAAAATTGAACGATTTTAATGTGAGTGGGCGTAAATAGTGGAAGAGTTGAGGGAGTTTTTCCCTTTCAGACTTCGTTCATTAAAATTATAAATTCAAGCATCTGACGTAGAAAGAAATAAAACGCGATTTTCCTCCATTTCTAGTTTGAAGGTAGAACAAATAATATAAAGCGTTTTATTTGGGAAAAAATGGCGAAGGTTTCTCAGAATTTAATTTTTTAGTCCCATATCGCTTTTTAATAGAATGGGTTACAATATAATTTCGTCTGAAGTGCATGATGCCGTATTTCAAGAGAAAAATGTTTTCTTAATTGGTTTCCAAATATATTCCAGATTTCATCCTAAAGAGAATAATATCACTAAACTCAGATGCGATTTTATTTCGAAAGTTTAACTCTATTTTTGGAAAAAAATAGTGTTCATTCGAATTTGTTAACTTTAAATTAAGAAATATAAAATTTTCTGAAAATAATTTCATTCTTTATTTATTATTAAAGCTTCGATTTAATTAGATATTTTCTGAATTTTTATTGTACATGGTATTATGCAGAAACATTATACAAAAATTAAATAAAATATGAAATCTTTAAAACGCTTCCTCAAATTTTCTGAAATTGAAAATAATATTTAAATCCGGTTGAGTAAATAATACTTCAGGCTTCTCGACTAACTTTTTTCTAGCAGTATAACTCTAATTTTACCAATCTCGAAGACATTCTTTTTAACCTCTCATTCAGATAAGCTGAAAATGTAGCTCTTTTCGGCGTCCTTTGTCTATTTCAGATATTTTCCAATAAAATTTGAGGAAAGAAAATTTGCGTTTTTTCCCATCTAATTTCTATGATGAAATTCAATTTTTTAAAATACTTTTATTCCTGATATAATTGTTAGCTGCAGCATCTAATGGCTGCGTTTTCAGTCCGTTTGCTTATCAACCCGATTATAAGGTATATACAGAAAAATAAAATAAAACAATCATCAAAATATTTAACTCTTTCAGTGCGAATGAAAAAAAAATATTCTCATTGCTTTAAATGTTTTTAAAAGTGCCATCAGTCTTGAACGCGTTAATTTGTATCCTCTCCAGACTTCAAACTTCTGGAAAACATAATCCCAGTAACGTAATCTCTGATCTATGTACACGATTTAAGAAAGGCGATAAGATAGACCGATGACATTTTTAGTACATTACAATTTATATTTCTGTCAAATTTTATACGAAATCTTCCTACAATATCTCTGCTCGACAGTCCAACACTTTACACACAGAATGGGCAAAGAGTCCATAAAAAATTTAAAAATTCATAAAACCCGAAAATAGCAACAAAAAAAACGGTGTGCAGATTTATCATGAATAGTTCGTGGAATTTTGTTCAGGTAAGGAAAAAAAAAAAGCCAACCGATGGCGCTAGTACGAAGTATGCAAATAAGACAAGTGATTTTAAATACTTTCTCCTTAATCCAGAACTGCAGTCTTTCCACGAGTCTTTGCCATCGGATGCTGTAGATTCAGAAGCACTCGCGAGGAGGGCTCTCTCCAGAATTGAAAAAGATCCTTCTTGAGTCTTTAACGTCTTGCGACTGGATGAGGTTTATTTTCCGCTCCATAGCGACATTAGTACATGTAACTGTCGCTTCTTGGTTGCCTGTCAAAGCCGCGAGTACACATGGAGAAACCAATGCATTCCCCTAATGTCACACTGTGTTGTAACCCCACAGGCTCCTTCATCATAAGATCCCTCTTCTTTGAAATACAGTTCCAAGTAAGTGGGCGGAAAACGGCGATAGCTGAGCATTATTTGACGCTTCTTTTTTAAAAGTTTGTTCCATATTTGCATGAAAAAAATACGCCATCTAATGTTATGTTTATACAAGAATTAGCAACAAGGCACTCTGCTTTTCCAGTCAAGGTATTACTGATAGAGATGTTTGGGGACAAGAGAAGAATTTGACATTTCATCAGACATAGCAAGTTTTTATGACCTCCGAAGTCTCCATATCTGAACACCAACATCGGGCTATGGGGAAATTTAAAATAACAAGTGTATCGAATATGTCCATTCAATTTGTCAAAATTTAAAGATGCAATCCGCCTAGAGCTGACAAGTATACATGCTGCTCTCTGCCATTGGTGGATTTGAGACACACGTACAATGTGATCCATTTGTCACCTGTGACGGTAGACATTTGTAGCACTAATTAAGACATTTGTAACATTAATTAAGATGACACTAATTTTTTTGGGAACACTAATTTAATGTTATTAAATCATTAAGTCGTAAATGATTTAATAACATTATTTTTCTTGTTTGAGTGTCACTTATGTGCAAAACGTCACTAACGGAATAATTTTTAAATATTTTTTGATCTTAAAAATGCTCGCGATTTATCGATGCAAACCCTTTTCTATATTGCTTAATTTTTCAGATTTTATTAGTTTTTAAAATTTGTGAAGACTTTTTTCATATTCTGTATGATTATGGTAATTCAAAATGATATCATAAGTTGAATGATACCCGAAAGTACCACAAATGATACTGTTAGTGTTATGTAATCACGTATACATATATGATTAACACATCCTATTTATGGTATCAAATGTTTCATATTTATTTTTACTAACAAAATTGAGTGAAATTAAATTTTGAGGCAAAATTCATTTTAGAGCAGACTTTGTGTTAACTTACCTATATATGTGCATCTGAATGCAATAAATCAGGAATGACATTTTTGTTTCTTATGGCACTTACACAAGCACGTCGATTTAGACGAGTGATTTAAGACGAGTATGTGCAGTAGCATCTGAAGGTAAAAGCCTCTGAGCACACGAGGACAGAATTTTGACTTCTATCTCATATGAAGATTTCCTCACACACTCGTTTGCACAACTCCTTTTTACGGGAGGGTTCTTTCACGCTTCTCATAGATAAAACATAGGTTAAAGAACGACCATGCCCAAACCAGGGCTTGAACTCGGGAGGCCCAGAATACAGGGAATACGGTCTACCGGTAGGCTGGGATATCGGCAATGCAATTACTTAAATGCAAGGACTTTTCTTTATGTGGTTCCATCAAAATTATGGATTTGTGAGGAATATTAGACCAAACTAAGTAATCAATGATTGATATTCACTGTCTCTTTTTAACAAGATTAAACTTTCTTTTCAGTCTGCATAATTTCATCACACATATTAATCTGTGCCTTACGACTGGAGGATTAATACCCCCCCCCCCTTCGTTGGCATTACAACATAACCACCAACTGGAGAGAAATATATTCGGGTGAATTAGCACCCTTGACAAACGCCAGTTTAACCATTCTGAAGATTCATCTCTGAATCCGAGCCAACAATTACAATACGAGAAGAGTACATATAACAGTAGTCTCCCGAAAATAGTTCAATTGATGATTACGTTATGTCTGTAGAACAGAGATTATTCAAATATTACAGCCACTTTTTCAAAAGATTCTTTACGAAGCAAATTTCTGCAAATTGGCAATGTGAGCATTAGTAACTTCTTTATATTCTCATTAAAACAAGCAGGGTATCAGATGTCCCATATACATAAGTTTGCTCGATAATGATTTGATAGATGATCTTTAATGCACCTTTATGCCTCTAGCGTCTCATCTGCTTGATGAGCTTGAGCGATATCAACGTAATAAGGATATTGCCCAGCAATGACAAGTTATCCTGAGGACACACAGAGCCGTTCGACCTATTTAATATCAGTAACCACCGCGATATCTTATGGTATTTAGATTTCTAATAAAGTTGTTGCATTAAGCAAGCTCGAGTATTCAGCGAATATCTCTAAGAACAGTGTTCATCATTACGTACCTTTAAAATACATTTAAATTTCACGTAAAGTTGAACTCGTGGGCTGTTTAGACTGTATTCTGAGACAGCCACTTTTCGATAATTCTATCTTATTAAGGGGAAAGACGGGGAAAGATGAGCACTGTATTATTTTAATTCAGTCTTCGAGTAATCCGAATTGTTACATGTAAACATTCAGTCCTTTCATCCTTTCTCTCAGCCCTAATTCGATAAATTGAACCTATCCAAACTCGGACTCAAAAGCGTGGATGATTTTAGAATCCGATGTTAAACAATATTGGTGTCCGTGTGTCACGATTTCAGACGAATACAGTAAATCCAGTACTTACAGATATCATATTGTTATTTTCTGTGTAGCTTTCTGAGTCCTCTGTGAATAATGCGTATACAATTTGGTTTCATAGGTTGCTATATGCCCAATGGTGTAGCTATGTTTTTGTCTATCACAGGTTCTCATTTTTTTTCAATGCTGTCGTAATTTTCACATGCATAGGTGATTTATTTCTAAGTCCTATTACTTACTTTCTATGATATTGATGATTATGTGTCTGCATTGCTTCGGAAATGGCAGCGCAGTAGCCCCTGAGAGTAAATGCTACTGAGAACCCGCGGGTAGAAGTCTGACTTCTGGTTCACATCTGAAAGATAAACACAAACTCGCTTGCACAATCCCTTTTAACAGTAGCGTTGTTCACACAACTCATGTCTAGAACATAGGGAGAAAAAAAACCAGGCCTGAACCGGGAGATAAACTCGGGAGACCCAGAACGCGGAGAAGGAGCGACTTTCCTAGGTCACGACGCCGGCTTTCTAAACGATTTTCTCTCCGATCTGACACTTTTGATAATTCCCATCATACATATAAACCATATAACACATATTATTTTTAGTTCATTTCCATTTTTCATTCAATTTCTATTATTAATTCACACACTTTATATATATATATATATATTTACGTTTTTAGCGTAGTGGGTTCGGATTGAATGGACTTTACTTGAGGACAGCACAAACAAATTTATTTACAGCTATTTACAGTTATTTACAGGATAATTGATAAAGTAAAAATTTAAGATAAATACAATCCAGCCGTCAACAGTCAATTACAGCGAAAATGCAAGTCTTGCGCACACTAAAAACAGATTGCAAAACAGCTATCGTATAGCACAGCAACAGTAAATCGCAGCGAGCTCAATAATACAACGTTAACAGCAAAAGCAAACACAGCTCACTAACCGCAAGTCCAGCAAGACGGTTTTCTTCCGAGAGGGGAAAAACTAACTGACTCCGGCTACTCGTCCTTATATAGCCGAGGAAGCGCGTGCCCCGAAACTTCTCAAAACACCGCGCATGATCCAACGGCTAATAGACTATTCCTTTCACCAAACAACCTAGCTGGTGCGAAGCTCCTCGGCAAACGTCGCCATCTTTGGTGAGTTTTCGCGACGCTATCCCACTTGCACACACACACACACAGAGAGAGAGAAAGAAAGAGAGAGAAAACGAATAGTTATCCAGGGCTGCAAATGAATAAACATTTAAACGTTAAAAAAGCTCCACTTATATGACAGTAAATCTGTCTACAGATTCTGTGAATAACTGAACAAGCAGACAGGATAAATTTGGAGGGAAATTTTTACATTATAATAGGATTCTAGGAAACAAGACTATATCGAATATTTTCTTCGGTAGTTTTTTTCAGTTGGCAACAGCTATACATAGTTAGTTAGGTTTTGTGAAGAATAAAGTAATGTGTTTTGATACTTTTAGTCTAATTTCATACCGACAAACCCACACATTTTGGTGTCGAACATACTCAGGTTAGTCATATTAAACTTGTTTGTTTACTTTCGATACTGTAATGACTTGATCCTGGTCGATACAAATAAATGGTAGCGTGTTATACACAAAGGGTTTATTTACAGCTTTATACAATAATACAAAAACAACACGTCCTCTAGGTTTGATACTGAAAAATATTTACAACTGGATTGTCCGTTCGTCATCTATGCCGAGAATTCACAAGCTGTCCGCTATTCGGCTACTGCCTGTAGCTCCAGAGATCTACTTATTACTTCCGGTAGATCTTTCCAACAAACTCGATATCACGTGGTATCTCTTCAACTTCAGCACTCCTCACAGCTCGCCTCATCCTCGATCAGCTTCTCGATGGTCCCTTTTAACAGTAGCGGAGCCCCACCTCTCAGGCTGATATTGGCGCCCTGGAGATGCCGATTGTCCAATCATTCTTCAGATATACTCCCACTGGCGCGCCACCATGTCGTGGAAAGATTTCTGAAACATCCACCCCTTATCAGAACCTTCACAATACCCATTGTTCGCATCTGCATTCTTTCTTCAATGGGTTCAAGGAAGCACTAATTTCTTCAACGGGTCGTAAAGAGCATATGCTGTTCATTATTGGAACATTATCCCAGCTGGGGAGGTCCATAGAAGAAATAGTCCCATCCGGTATTTTGACACGGTTTGTTGATTTGATGGGCCGAAAACATGTGTGTTCCATTATTTGTCCTTCTCGAATTTGAAGAACGGCACTAAAAAGGAAGAAATACAATGGCCAACAAAGGATGAATAGCCTCACCGCTGCCTAGGAGTATCATTGTTCGATCATGTGTCCCTTCCAACAGGAGACAAGGTGACAACTTCCTTACAATACGAACCCGAATTATAATGTCAATAGTTAAAAAGAAGCTTGATTATGCTGAAACGCAAACTATCAACAATTCTCGTCTACAGTACGAAACTGAATAATCCTACTACTGAAAAAAAGTAATTCAATTTTATTTTAGTCACATTTTATTAAATAATTACAATTGGTGTTGGTGTTTTCGTGTTCTGCTTTACAACGGAATGAGGGATGCAGCAGCGTCTGAGCGTATGGATTCCTGAACACCCAAGGACAGAAGTCTGACTTTTAGCTCTTACACGTCACAAACCTGTTTTAATGGGCGGACTTCATTCATGCCTTTCATTCAGTAATCACGGCAGTTAGGATTTTCTGACCACGACAGATTCGAAGTCCCCTTCACACAGGCAAGGAGTCTTCGGCAACGTCTTACTAACCAGGTTATACCGGCCTAATAATTACAATTATTATAAAGAACTGATCAAAAAATTATACTGGCATTGAATTTTCAACGCCAATTAAAGCAACGCAAAATGTGTGAATGTTCTATGACAGTTGGGGTAACGCAATACCGATTTGAAATTTTTAATTTTCTTTATACTGTATTATTTTAATTCGAAAGTAATTCAAAAAGAATCCGAATTAATTAACAAAATTTAATTTTAAAGGCATCAAACATTAAGAAAATGAACAGAAACCTTTGAAATAATCGACTGAAAACATATTAAGCCTAACCTCATTAGCGTTTGGAAAAACAAACTGGATTCACTAGTTATTTGGCGGTAAGGAAATGAAGATTTTTTTGGCAATAAATGTAGTTTTTAATTAATAAATTTAAAAAATCAATTAACCCTTTACATTCGAAAAAGTAATTCGATGGATAATTATTCAATATACAAGGTCTTGTTTATTAGTCCATATTTGTGTGTGTTTAAAATTGAATTCTACGTCTTTTTACCATTCTGTAGGTATTTTCAATAATTAAAATTGCAAAATAATTAAATAAAACGTCAAAATGATGCACCGTCTTGAATTGTGCCTAAGAGGCACAATCGTGTGCAAACGGTTAATTTTTGAAAAATCTGTATTAACATCAAACGTCATCCATTACAAATTAAAAAAAATTATTTTAACTTGAGTGGATGAATAAAAAGTATTTTATTAACGATTAA
>JAOUZG010015624.1:2588-41808 GCA_026289955.1 Argiope argentata | reverse complement strand
TAATTTTTTGATGCTAATATGCCTTACATTTCTTATTTCCTAACATATCCCATAAAAGCTTTGCACTTTTATTTTGTTACAATCCAGAAGTTCGTTATTCCTCTCCGAAACTTTTCAGCCATTTTCTATGCTCTGTTTTCATTGGTTCTCGCTTCGAAGTCGCCAGAATGGCGACTTTTGGCGGGGTTTTGAAAAAGTCGCCAAGGGTGACCGTACAGTAAAGTTCTACCAAAAAATTAATCGTGCAAAAGGCGCGATTAAGGCCAATGTCACGAAATTGCAAACATTCCTCGTAAGTGATGATGAATATTCAGCATGCGAACTGGAAATTAAACTGAGAAAAATCAGAATACTGCAGAAGAAATTAGATGAGCTTCTTTAAGAATTCTTTTCGATTCCGGATTAGAGTCCTCTTCAAGAAATGGAAAAGAATTTGAACAAGTGGAAGGCCGCCTTGAAGAATTGGAGGTAAGAATCACTTCTATTCTCGATTCTTTAAAATCTCCATCTAATTTAAATGAACCGATTGTTGAAAACATCAAAAGTGAAGTACGCTTGCCAGAAATTCCGCTCCCAACGTTTTCTGGAACCTTTTGTGAATGGGCTACTTTTAAAACCCAATTCGTTACGCTGGTGTCGAATTATGGCAATTTAAATGACAACCAGAAACTGTATTATTTAAGAGCGTCTCTTAAAGGAGAAGCGAAGCATTTAGAATCATCTGATGATACATTTGATTCTCTGTTTGAGGCCTTAAAAGAAAGATTGTTAATTGATCATCATGTTCTTCCCATATTAAATTATGTTAAAATATAGCAAGAATCAGCTAAGGAGCTTCGTCAGTTAATAGATTGTGTTAAAAAGAACATTCGGGGCCTTAAATTTCTAAATTACGAGCAAAATAATTTATCAGAAATTTTGTTAGTTAATATAATTCTTCAAAAACTTGACAAAGAGTCAAGAAAGCAATTTGAATTTACTCTAAAAACCTCCGAAGTTCCACAATTTGATTTTCTAATATCCTTTCTTGAAAGAAGAAGTTCTATTTTAGAAATTGTTTCGCGTTTACCAATTTCCGCAAAAAGCGACCTTTCCTATGAAAAATTCAGCAGGAAAAATATAAATAATTCATATAAACAAAAATCTCTAGTTATAAAAACAAGTAACAAAAGCAGTTATAAGCCTTGTATTTGTTGTAAAGGCATGCATTCCTTATATAAATGTATAACCTTTCAAAATATGAGCATACAAGAAAGAAAAGAATTTGTTTCCACTCGTGGGATCTGCAAACTTTGCCTTCGGGTTCATGCCGGTTTGTGCTCAACTAAATTCAATTGTCAAGTTAAGGATTGCCAGATGGCCCACAACTCCTTACTACGTGAGGGGAGAGGGGCACTAAATCAACCCACAAAATGAGTGACCACCGACAGACCCTTTCACCCCCACAGTTCAGATGTCCTTGAACCTTCTTCTTTGATGGTTCGAAGAAGGGGGATGTGTTGGACCTTCGCTATCGCCCGATCGGATGACATGTGCATATTCCCGACAGCACTAATTTAGTTTAAAAATGCGTTCGGAGAAAGAATAAAGATCCGATGTCTGATTGATTCGGGGAGCCAAGTGTGTGCCATCACTACTGAATGTGCTCAATTATTAGGAATAAAAGAAGAAAAAAATAAATATTCCTTTTTCTGGATTCAATGACACTAATACTACCATTAAAAGGAGGATGGAAATAGAAATATCAAACTTGGAAAATGATTTTACTAGATATGTTTCCTTTTATGTAGTTCCTTCAATAACAGATTTAACTCCGTCCAAAAGACTAAACATCGATATTTCCAAATTACTTGATCGAATAAATTTAGCAGATCCTGGCTTTATGACACCTAATAAAATCGGAGCTTTAATAGGAGCAGATTTGTTCTTTGAAAAATTGAGGCCGAATAAATTTTATATCAAGAATTCTAGTATAATTTTGCAAGACACAATTTTCGGTTACATCGCAGGCGGTAGATACGAAATCTCGGATAATAATCGATAATTTTGTGGACGTAATAGATTCTCAAGATATTAACAAAACTCTGTAAAATTTTTGGAATATTGAATCAGTGGGAGAGGATACTCCTATTCTAAACAGTGAGGAGGAATTGTGTGAAAAACACTTCCTTGAAAATTATTCAAGAACACCAGAAGGCAGATTTACTGTAAAAATTCCTTTAAAAAATGATAAACAATTGGGAGAATCTCGGACTCTTGCAAAGCGACGATTAAATAATTTATGGAAGCGCATTAGTAGGGATGAAAACATGAGTTCTCTTTACTGTGATTTTATGTGTGAGTATCGAGATTTAGGTTATACGACAGAAATTAAGGAAATGACTGAACCTGAACATGAACCCATCATGGAGTTTATAATCCTTTAAAGTCATCCACAAAACTTCGCTTGGTCTTCAATGATTCTGCTCCGACATCTAATGGTGTGTCCTTGAATCAAATTCATTTAAACGGCGGTACTGTTCAGCAAGATCTGTTTACCATAATGATGCGTTTTCGCGAATTTGTATTTACAGCAGATATCCGCATGATGTATAGGCAAATATTGATCCAGCCTGATCACCGAGATTTGCAAAGAATAGTATGGAAAGAAGGTCCTGATCAACCAATAAAAACGTACCAACTCAATGCAATCACTTATGGTACAACTAGTGCAACCCATTCAGACACTAGAACCTTAAATCAGCTAGCAGTTGATGAAAGGGATAATTTTCCAGACGCATCCAATGTTCAGCTGGATTGTTACATGGACGACATCTTCACAGGCTCAAATACCTTAGAAAACGCTAAAGAACTGCAAACCCAACTTGTTAACTTACTTGAAAAAGGATGCATGGCTCTCCACAAATGGTGTTCTAACTCTGAAAGTCTTCTTAATAATATTCCAAATCATAAAGATTATCGATTTAATCACTCTAAAGAAATGAAGCCTGTCAAAACTTCAGGTGTTTTGTGGAAACCAAATCAAGATTGTTTTTCATATTAAGTAACCATATCAGCTCAAAATTCCTATACTAAGAGAAGAATCCTTTCAGATATTTCTAGGATATACGATCCTCTAGGTTTAATTGGTCCTGTTGTTTCAAGAGCCAAAATTTTTATGCAGGAGCTGTTGTTATTGAAACTGGGTTGGGATGACCCTTTATCTAAAGATGTCGCTAGTGCATGGATGAAATTTATTTTACTTCTTCCGTACATTGAGAAACTGGAAATCCCTCGACATTTTCCATCTAGTTACAGAGTAGTCATTCACGGATTTGCAGATGCTTCTATTGCAGCATATGGAGCCGCAATTTATGTGCAATGTTCTAGCAACTCAGATACTGTATATTTGTTGTGTAGCAAATCACGTGTTGCTCCACTTAAACCTGTGACTATCCCCCGACTGGAGCTTTCTGCGGCACTATTATTTTCCAAACTGACACATAGAGTAATAAAGGTTCTTGATATTGAAGTTTCTGAAATAGTGCTCTACTCTGATTCTACTATCGTATTAGCTTGGCTGAAAAAACTGCCCCAAGAATTAAAAACATTTGTTAGCCATCGGGTAGCCACTATCCAGGAGATGACTAAAGACTTTACTTTAGTCTTAGTCATCTCCTGAAGACTAAGACTAAAGTAAAGTCTTCAGAGGAGAACCTGGCAGATCTCATTTCTAGGGGTGTGTCTCCTGATTCCCTTCAATATAGTTCTTTATGGTGGAATGGTCCTTCATTCATTAGAAATGGATCAAAAACTGAAGAATCATCTGTGTCTGAAACAATCACAGACAATGACTTTGTATGTGAATTAAAACAACCAGAAAAATGCACTTTACTAACTACATCTGAATGTAACTCTGTTTTTTCTCATATTATTTCTAGTAGTAATAATTATGTGAAATTAATTAAGATTCTTAGTTATATTTTCAGATTTATTTCCAATTGTAAAGCAGTAATTGCACCTAAAAAAGGGCCCATTTCTTCAGATGAATTTAAAACTGCTGAGGTTTGTATGTTAAAGTGGGCACAAGCCCAAGATTTTTCTAAAGAGATTGATATGATCTCAAGGGAAAAACAACTTTCAGGTAAATGTTATCTAAAATCGCTTAATCCTTTCCTAGTTCTTAATAATTTACTTAAAGTCGGAGGTCGACTTATTAATGCTAAATTAGGCTATGACCAACAACATCAGATAATTTTGCCATCTAAAAGTAAATTAACTCGTTAGATAATGGAGCATTATCATAAAAAGTATTTGCATGTAGGTCCTCAAACTCTTTTGTATATAACTAGACAGAAATTTTGGCCAATTAACGGCAGAAACCTAGCAAGAGATGTAGTGCATAACTGTGATATATGTGTAAAAAATAAACCTGCTATTGTAGAACAATTAATGGGTAATCCTCCTCCAGAAAGAGTTAATGCCAGTAGTCCATTTTCTAACAGCGGTGTTGATTTTGCCGGCCCATTTTTTATAAAATATAAAAGTCAACGTAAAGGTGCACCCCACAAGGTTTATGTAGCTATTTTCGTTTGTATGGCTACTAAAGCAATACACATTGAAATGGTCAATGATTTAACTTCTGAAGCCTTTATCTATACTTTAAAAAGATTCTTTGCACTTAGAGGGAAATGTTTTATTCTCTTTTCTGACAATGCTACAAATTTTGTTGGTGCTGGAACTGAATTGAAAAGGCTACACAATATAGTTACATATCCAGATGATAATTTGAGTAATTTTTTGGCCTCTGATGCTATCAAATGGAAATTTATTCCTCCAAGTTCACCACATTTTGGTGGACTTTGGGAGGCTGGAGTAAAGTCGTTCAAATATCATTTTCGGAGGGCGGTTGGAAATGCAAATTTAACATATGAAGAATTTAACACCATTATTGTAGAAATTGAGGGAATTTTAAACTCGCGTCCCATCACTCCAATTTTTTCTAATATAAATGACTTGGAAGCTTTGACGCCAGGACATTTCCTTATTGGACGACCAATAAGTACAATTGCTGAACCTGAATTAATTAATGTGTCAGATAATTGCTTATCTAGGTGGCAGCGGGTAGAAATATTAACCCAACATATTTGGAAAAGGTGGAGTTGTGATTATTTAAATCATTTTCAACGGCGTCAAAAATGGCAATTTGTAAAAAGTAATGTAAAACCTGGCATGATGGTAGTACTAAAAGAAGATAATGTACCCAAATGCAAATGGATACTAAGTCGAATAATTGATGTAATACCTGGTAAGGATGGATGTGTACGTGTAGTGAATGTAAGAACAGCAAACGGCTCTTTAAAGAGGCCGATATCTAAGGTTTGCTTACTTTCTGTTAAAACAGATAATTAATTGTATGTATTGTGTAATAAATATCTATATTTTCTCCATTATATTTATAAAGTGTGTTCATGTATTGTATTTCAATTGTTATTATTCAATTATGTATTATTTTCATGAAGCATAGTATTTCTGTATCTTCCACGCATGTTTGTATTTGATTTGTTACTAATTATTGTGTAGATTGTATTAATTGTAGTAAATTTAAGCTTTCTAATGCAACTATTTAAAAATTTTCAAATTTGTCAGAAAAGTTAATTATCGTAAACGTATGATGTATTCTGCAAGCGTTGGAATTTAAAATTTCAACGCGTGGCGGGATGTTTACGCTCACTTCGCAGTCCGCCAACCCCTCCTGGGTTTGGAGACAGTTGACCGCTCACCAAACCAACACCTTCTAAGGTGGCGAAAGGGGGAAACCCCTCAGTTCAGACCACGTTATCGCGCGAGCTGGACGCAGAGATAAATGCTCCTCTACTAAGCAGGAGATGAATTTGTTACTTTTTGCATCTATCTCCTATTAAGCGAGGTTGTGATTGAAATATTATTATATTTGAATTATAGACGAATTGCTCAAATTTTTTACTTTTTGTATCTACCTCCTATTAAGCGAGGTTGTGATTTAAATATTATTATATTTTAATAATTTAATTTGTATATTTGTTGAGTTTCACAATAAACTGTTTAAAAAACTACAGTCCACTACTTTATTTTACTGAGCTGCAGACACAGTGAAAGGGTCAAATTAACTTTTTAAAGCACAACAAAACTTCTAAATCACTGTAAGGCTGATGGAACTGTTACAATTAAAAAGCTAAGTTTTTAGTTAATATTAGCGCGTTGCCAAAAGTCTTCTGCAAATTTATGAATGGAAAATGATGCTGAAACTCATATTCGGTACATCTCTGTCTATCTATCTATATATAATCTTAAACACGGGAGCTTTATAATAATTTTGAAAGAAAAAAATATTCTCTTCAATTTATTCAAAATCTAATTTCACGCTGAAGATTACTAACTAAAGAAAGTGAAAGTCGTTATTAGAGAGCATATATGAAAGTTTTTTTTGAGGCGGGGGACACTTTTAATGGTTTATATTCACATACGAGCATTTACTCGCCTGCCCAAAAAGATTTATCTTCCTAAACAATTTTTGTCTAAACATATCGCATAAATATATAGTTTTAATGTAAAAGAAACAGTCCATGGGATTTTAGCCATCACATTTCAAGTTGTCTTGATTCAATTGAAATGTTTCCGTCGGAAACGTGAGGGATGTAAATATACTTATCAAGCTAAAGGTTGATATATAAATCAATAATTCTGACGATTAAAATTTTCGTTTTGTATTTCGTATACAAAAGACGAAAATAATAATTTTAATAGTTTCTGTAAGTGCATTAAATTCAATGTATTTCATATAGCAAAATGTAACATGCATTAATTTTTTAATTAAAATACTTCATTATGATATTAATATACAAATGAAACGGAATTGAATTTACTAAATGCAAAAACTAATCTATAAAATACGCGAATATACAGCCATAAAGACAATAGCATGTTAATGTTATAAAACTGGTTTTATGTCCCTTCGTCACTGTCTTTCGTGTTGTAGAAATAGTAATTTCTACATCATAAAACTTACATATGGAAACACTAAATATACATCTTGATGTTAAGAACTTGTATGTGTTTTGAAAGGATGTTAAAACACCGAAACCTAGCATATGGATCGCTATCAATCAAAAACTCTGTTAGTTGAGCCAACACTAGAGAGGCAATAAAAAAATCTTCGTACAAAAATTAGCTCTAGAACCCGCATTCAGAATGCGAAGTGTTGTAAAAGGCTATTATCAGGGAGATGATGTTTCGTACTTTAGAGGCAGAATATTAAATCCATTCCCTGATAGTAATACTAGGTGAAACAACATCCATATTGATGAAAAATGTCATTTGAAATGTGATGGACATTTCTTATTGTTTGGAAAATATCATTTTGATGATGATTAAAAAAAGGCAAAATAAGCATTAAAATTTTCATGAAGCTTAATGAAGAAGTTTGATTAAATAGCTAACTAATGAAGGAGCGTGGTTAAAACATGATAGTGCTTTCTGACTTTATTTTATAAATTCAAAAAAAAAAAATCGGAAAAAATCTCAAAAAAAAATTACTTTAAAGGAAAATTTACCATTTTTCGATCAACAGAGAAGAATCAGATCGAAGAAAGCGAGAATGAACTACAATTGACCGTGAATAGGGGGGGGGGGGCTACGATAGTTGAATAAATTGAATACATTAACGGCTAACTCTAAAATTTATTTCTTAGTCACAAAGAAGAAACAGGCCCGGATCAGGACTCGAACCTGGGATGCCCATATCATGAGGAAGACAAGTACCCATAGGATAGATCGCCAGTGCATCAATTGTAGTTGCTGTTTCCAAACATGGTTCATAAGTGTAGTGCAAAATAGTGATCTCCAACTATAACAGAAACCTGAGAACGTCGGTGGAAATTATTGGTTATATTTCGCAACTATTTACTTCAAGCCCCCGTTTGTGAGATACGGTTCGTATGTTTAAAATCCACAACTTCCACTTTAATGATTCAGCCAAACGTGGATTTTTGTTTCTGGAATTTATTTTTGGCAATTGCTTTAATTTCTCTGAAGAATCAGCAAACGATTCTGGTTTATTTTTGAATTTATTTCTAGTATTTAGGCATTAACAAATTACTTCCCATTCTTAACAGAATAGGAGAGGGGGCTCTTTCATTCACCTCAGAAATATAACATAGTCAAGGAACAACCATATCTGAACGAGGATTCAAACCCGAGATGCCCAGAACACGAGGAAGACGCTCTTCCTCCTGGTCAGGAGGATTGCTTCTCAAAGAGTTAATAACCGGATGGTTTGAAACAGCTCTCTGCATTTCTCTACCGCCACATCCTGTGATTAATCCCTTCATTTTAGATTACTTCCGAATAGGAAAACATTAAACCACCATTTTTGTCAAAAAATAATTGTTGCAGATTTCGATTAGTTAAAGAGTATTTATCTAACATTATTTATAGAATTTTATTTCCATTTCAAATATTCTTTCTTCTTTTCATAATGGTTTCCCCAGTTCCAGCCCAACATTAATGAAACCATCAATCAAATAACTGTGTATTGATTTATGGTGAAGATTAGTGATAATTTTTTCAGATTGATGCTTAGGCTTCCTTCATAAAGCTAAACGTCATAAAATTAACGAAGACTTAGGGGACCTCGTCTATGGCACTCCTGAAGCCTTTTGCGATTTTTGAGGTAAATACGAGTGCAAGGACAGTTTGTTTCTTTCCTCATGTTTCATCTTCTGAAAAAGGATGGAATATTTAATCGTTTTAATTCATATAGCAGTTTTTTCATATAGCAGAGATATAAGCAGTTTTCTTTCATTGTAACCGTAGGAATTTATTTCTTAATGAATTTGTGAAATAAAACTTTACACAAATCACTTTGTGTGTGTCACCTTTACAAACGCATATTCCATTTATTTGCTTGCCCCAAGCTGTCAACATTTTTTCCTTAAACGAGGAGATACATTTAACTTACTTCCGAATTTGTAAAATGATTCGCAATTAATTCATCGGGATATAGATTTCAGGGGATTTAAATATTACACCCTTCTAGTTATCTAAAGTTAAAGGTTGGTTTAAATTGTAAGTTGGCATTATAAGCTAATTGGCTTCCTACCCTCTAAATCTATTTCCTACACCGAAGTAGATATACAATGGTATGTTGAATTCAATTTAGTTTTTCTGATTCTACAATCTAAAAGATATTTTGAATTTGTATTCAGTACATCGATTTATGTCCATGGCCTGAATTAAATACAAGAAACTAAATTTAAAACGAACTTTCAATGTTAAAAAAGATAGTGAAATCATTCTATTTCTGCAATTGTAATATTTAACTTTGCTATAACACATATAAAAAATCAGCTTCAGCGATTAAAAGTATATTCTGAAGAATGTATGGCTTTTTTTCCATTTTTAATCTATCTAACCTGAAGAAAGGAAATTTTGCAAATAGTTGATCAGAATAATGAAATGATAAAGAAAAAAAGTTAGAAACGTGATAAAAAATTTAAAATCAATAGTTTTGTTGCTTTAAAGATTTTAAGCAATAAGGTTTTTTTATCTTTAGAAATCTGTGTACATTTTCACTTCTTAAAAAAAGGAGAAGAATTTTCTTTACTGTTTTGCTTGTAAAATGAAAGAGGATTCAAAGATTCTCATCAACTTTTATATTCTATCAACTGCAATATTTATGTTGCTAGATATATGTTTGAATTTTTATAGATTTAAAAAATGCAGCGTTTTCATGTTTAAAAAAATTATTTCATTTCCAAGTATCATTTTCCTTTAATGGTGATTAAAACAAAAAATAAAAGTGATAACTCAAAATATATCATATGCCTTTATGTCAAATTGGGTGTAATTTTATAAATACAAATTTGACTTTGAGTCAAATTTTAGATTCATTTGTTTGAAAAAAAAATATAAGCGTTTTTTCTAAAACAGATTCACATATCGAATACTATTTACCACATACCACGGATTAAACGTCAAAAACTCACGTCAAAAGATCACGTGAGATATGCCACAAGAATGTGAAATCTGCACGCCACTGCCATTGAGGCATTCTCTGTTTAATCCGAGGACCCATGTGTTTGTGAGGAATGGGTATCTCAGAGAATATGCGAGAACGTTTTGGAGGCCACTACAGCTGGATTTTTTTCACACAGGTGTGCTCTAATGGAAATATAATTTTAATGAAGAAAATGTATCTCTGCCAAGGAGGTAAAAATCGGTGCCAAAAGTTCAGAAGCATTCATCAGATAGAAAAGTAACTCAAGAAGACGAAGGCTAGCTTTGAACGGGGGTTGGAAACGTTCAAAGGCATGCGCTCTGCCGGGTCAGCTGCAATTGTGGCCCTAGCGCCTCTAAGTTGAAAAAGAGAAAAGGTGTTCTTCTTCATACAAGTAAAAAATTCAGATGTGCGCGAAAGTGGGGTTGTATAGCATTTTATTTCCTGAATAACAGGTTCCTCTTTCTTTTTGTTTCTATCTTATGTTCACCATCTTATAGCTTTTTTTCACTTTCATTTATTACCAGTCACTCAGCAAAGGACTTAGGAATCTCAAAGTGTAAAAATAAGGAAATTTTGCTTTTAAAAAAATTTCAGGGATGTTATACCTCTACGGCTCAAAGGAAAGAGATACCACTGACCGTAATACTTATAATTCAAATGGAAAATAATTCTTAAGTTATATTTAGAATTGTGTTGTTGTTGTCGTTTGACAAGTAGAATAAAAAATTAAGAAAAAAGGAAGAGATGGGAACAATTAGAATTTGCTGAAAGTATACAGAATATTGTAGCCACATCTTCAGTTTTCTCAGAATGAAGAAGATGCCTTGGACAGTCAATGTCTGTTTTGAAGAGGACTGAAATAATAGAATAGATGCTAAAAATATACTCAGGATCCATCTACACTTCCGAACAGAGTCCGCATTCTTCTTAGAGTTTGGAACCATCAGGTTCTGTCTTCAACCCCATCAGGTATCCTTTTTCGAGGGTCTTCCTATTGTGATCATGATGTCTCTTTTAGAATTTAGATTTGTCAATAAGAATTTCTTTCATTTGGTATGGAACATCTGTCTTGACAGGGCATTAGCCCCCAGAGCAGTAGTAGTACATAGAGGTATGGGACTGCTCTGTCCTCCTAGGTAAAAGTGTCAGCAGCTCGTTTCCTCTAATGCTGGGATCCATTTCAAAGAGCACTACTTCTTAGTGGCCACGATAGAAAATAGAAGAGCATAAATGTTTTATTAAAGCCCTGTCTTTCCACCTTGTATAGTCTCCGAAGTGGATTTGCATTCTGAGAAGGTCTCGATCCCATCTGAAGGAGTCTGCGTTGCCTGCGCTAAGTGAAAGGTCAAACCTTCTCTGACAACGATGTGTTCATTTGTGAAATTAGGGACAATCTTACCGGCTGGGATTTTATAAGTTGTTTCGTCAATTTTTCTCTCATTGTATCATTTATTAAAAAATTTTTTTAGATGTATGAAAGTTCTTTTGTATGGAAAAAAATCCTGATCCTCTTCTGTAACATAGTGTGTCAGATATTATTAGTTAATTTGACAAAAACACTAACAAATCACAAACAATAGAACATGCAAATAGTCTTAATAAGCGGGCTATTCAGCTGCAAAATTTCTCAAATAAAATAAAACATAGCTTTACTTTTTTTTTTTATCTAAAGGGTGTTTCACGTGACTGCATTTGCATTTAATGAGCAATTGAAAGCCCTCTTGTGTGTGTTTTGAAAAAAAAAAACCTTTTACTTACTTTCGCTGTGATTAGCTCAGTAGTTGTTTCACTTTAGTAATGTCTATTTAATGTTTTATTTTTATTGGTCTTCATAATTTTGCTAAGCATAATTTTTTCACTGAATATTAGACAGTAAAATTTCGGCACCAAAGTGTTATGTTAAGTTTTTATTAGTCTTATATGAAATAAATATAAATAGTGAATTTTAAATTTCATGAATACTAATTATAATTGTGAAATAAAACACAAACAGTTATTACAAGCCATACTCGGAGGCCACATGAAAGCAAACTTGTCCTGCCAAAATATTGTAACTAAAGTAAACAGGAAAAAAAAGCACAAAAAGTTTTTTAAAAAACAATGAATTTATTATACAACTAAAAGCAAAGTTAAATAACACTATTTCATAAACAATTCGAATTAACAATTTAGCATAAAAGTAAAAACTGTAATAAAAGAGATAATAAACCTAACTCGAACATTTAACGATGAAGCATAATCCTAGGTAAAAATCACTGCCATCTGTATGGTTAACATTATATTTTTTCAGGCGGGGGGTCGTAGTTGTTTATTTTCATTTATTGTGGTAAACAAAACTAGTAAAATAGGCTATTATGCATGTCGAAGATGGAACTTCTGTTAGCTAACAATATTTGATATGCCAGGAATATCAAATATTGTTAGTTAACAGAAGTTCTTCAACTGTTCTTGACACCATAGAAAACTTCAATACCTAAAATCAGATGGAAAATAAGCCTAAAACAATTACTGGGGGCAAAACAGCCCCAATAAAATTTTCAACGAAGCAGATGAAAGGCATTTAAAAAGAAAAAAAAGTCCTTTAGCGCAGCAAAACTAGCTATTATTGCTAAAAAAGAGCGAGAAAAAGCAGTCAAACCATCAATGATAAGCTTGACTTCATAGGACAGATTTCAACGGAAAAAAATCCAGTCAAAAACCTTTGATAAGTAAGCGAAATCAGACGTAAGACTTATTTCGAAAAATAAGAACTTAAATTCGAAAAGAGCATAAAAACAAGAATTTTTCTTATTATATAATTGCCTTATTTACTAACGAGAATAAATTCGACATTTTTAGATACGATTGTAAAATATGTCTAAAGAAAATCGAACGGGGAACTGCGCTCAACAGAATTTGAAAGCAACAGTGAAGCCTGGTAATGGATCATCAATGGTCTGTGGCTCGTTTTCAACTGTTGGCCCAGGAATCCTGCATTTAATTCATGCGAGAATGTATAAAGATATGTACCTCAAAATTTTAAAGAAAAATTTTCCCCAATATGAGCAGAAACGTTCTCTTGGGAGCAACTAGGGATTTCGTTAAGATAACGATCCGAAACATAAAGCTTATCGAGTGCGTTCCTGGCATATATATAATTGCTCTCATGCCATGGACACTTCACTCCCAAAGACAGATATAAATCCCATAGAAAAATTATTGGAATACTTTAATTTTTTTTAAAAAAAGCAATTTCTAAGGAATGCCATTTCTAAGCAAAATAATTTGAAAAGAATATTGTTGCAGGAATAAAAAAATGTTAAAGCCAATTTTTGTTTTAAAAAATTGCTGCAATCTATGCCTGAACGTCTTAAATTGTCAAAAAATAGAAGAACTCGCATACAAAATAATATATAGTTTGCAAGATTAACTAGTTTTTGCAACCTTCGAATCCATCCGATTTAGATAATTTTCATTACGTTTTGTTTTGCATTTTGCCATAATTTCTGGTTAAAAGGAATCAATTCATAATTTTTGTTGCTTGTTTTAGCAATTCCAATTAATGTAATAATAAGAAATTCAATTAACTGTGTTTCTTATCATTTTAAGTTTTCAATTTTTACTATATTATTATCTTTTCTTTGATGTGCGAGTTAGGCTTGTAGAAGCTGTATATATAAAAACATGTCTGAACTAAAATTGAGGTTAAAATCACTTAATTTTTTTTTTATTTGTTCAATTTTTGTCCTGTCTCATAAATTTACCAAGGAGATTTATGCTCCAATCTATATGATTTGCAAAGCTCATCCGACACGTTAGCACAAGATTCAGAAAAAGACACACAACAAGGAAAATAAAATCAATTCCTATTCCTCTACCAAAAGATGGTGTGTGAAAAGCATGTGTATATGAGATTAAGGACGTGCATCTGACATTCCCATCTTCATTTAAGAATCCCTCCCCTCCTCGGATATTGCCATTTACTCGCGCAAGACAATCCATTAAAAGTTAATTCAAAATATTTCAACAAAAAGATTTCTTTTAGGATTTAAAAGACTCATCGTTGGACGAGGATGCTCTAAAGAGAGTGACAGTGAAACTTTTTGGTGGTGTAGATAATTTGATGGATTCGCTTGACTGGACTGAGGTTTTAAGGGACACTTCTGTCTTAAAATTTGAGTGGAAATGCAGTCCCCCTACAGCTGCTTTTAACGAAGATTTATTCAAATGGTGAAGAAGCTCTTGAGAAGAATTTTTAAAAAGGGTCTCACTCTATTATGAATATATGTTCAGTATACTTTGTTACTTGGAAGCATTTCTTAATTTTGAATTTGTGAGAAGATTCGAATGATAAAGCTCCACTGACATGTTCAATGTTAAACCAAGAGACGTGTGCGCAGCGAGATTATGACTTGGATTTGTTGGGCAAATTAAATATATCTGTAAGACATATAAGCAACAACAAAAAATTCTTTTTCCAAGATTTAAAAAAAAGAAGGTATCAAGATTTGCTGATTCAGATACCAAACAAAATTGAATCGAGACCATTCAAATTATGTGATACATTTAAAATTGGAAGCGACATTATAAAACGACTTGATTACTTTTTAGGAAAGATTATCGACATGATCCTAGTGGAAGACGAATGCACCACACTAGTTCAGTTGAAAACAGCAAGCAATGAACTGTAACGTCCTGTGCAACACACTTATATAGCTTGTTATTAAACTGTGGTAATCCTATTATTATCAAAAACATCGGTCAAGTTTCTTTAAAATAAAAAAGAGTTATAAAAAATCAGGAATTCGAAAATAATGACTGTAAAGAAACTAAAAGTGGTAGAAAATTTATTATGCAAGACGAGTAAAAATTATGGACTCGATTTTTAAAAAAAATCATATGTTCGGAACTGAAATATTACAATAAGTGATACATGAATTTCATGAGAAATATACCTTTTTTTTAAAAAAAAAAAAGGTACAAATGTTCCAACCCTCTTGTTAAACATCATTCATTCAACCTGTCATACTAGGGTCTGCAAGATCGTCACAGGTTCGAAACATTTGTAACTTTTTTTTTTTTTAAAAAAAGGGTATATTTCTCATTTAGTTGCGAATATATGATCTTTTAAAATCGGGTCCATTTATACTCGCACTGAACGTTTTAAGTGATTTTTGAAACATTTTTTCTTTATTTTGTATCCTCGTTGTCTAAAAATCCAAAGGTGGTAGAATGATACGAACATAGCTGACGCCAAGACAAAACACGATTTCCTGTTTCTCTGTTTTTCGTTTTTTCGATGATGTTACCCTTTTGTAGAACGGCATCATTTGTGTAAATATAAATGTAAGTATTAATTTATAGTACGAAAGTAAATGGAATCAGGATAATGATGGTTACTTTGTCTAATGAAATTCCATCATAAAAGTATTTTAAGAGGAGAAACGACTGAAGGAAATGAAATTCAAATAGAGTCTCAACAGTTACATAATATAAGAAATTGCCAATAAATGGAAAAATTATTTTCTAATAAATATTTTTTGTAGTGCTGTAACTATTTAATTTTACATATATCATTAATCAAATTATTTATCTTTACAAAAAACGCATTTTTATTTTTAAAAAAAAGTGTAAAAAAACTGTATTTATTTGAACTTAATGACGTTTGACATAATTCTTACAAAAGCCCCGAATTTCCTAAAAATAATTTGTAACCATTGTGCCTATTACTTATAATATTGCATATAATCATAAATACAGGTTAGACAAAAAAATCATTAAAAAATTTAAAAATCCATAGAACCCAAAAGAGTAACCAAAATAAAAAACGGTTTGCAGGTTTAACATTCATTAGTCGCGGGATTTTTTAAAGATCTGACAAATCCCCCCCCCAATCTAACAGATGGCGCAGGTAAGAACTTAAGTGGATGTATGCAAATGAGACAGGCGAATGTAAATACTTACGCTCTTGTTTCCGAGTCCATTCTCAGTGGCATTCCAAGTGAAAGGATGCTGAGTGGCAAAGATAAAGCTTTATTGGCGAAGCTATTTAACATAAATTATAAATCAGCGACTGTTACACTAAAAAAATCGTGACTTCAGAAATTTGGGAATATTGGAAAAGGGTCTTTAACAATGGCAGGCCTCATACACCTTGTTCAGTGATTTGAGATAATTGTAGGATCGTGTAAGGTCCGGGCAACTGAGTCCATGATAGACCCTTTCGGAATGCGTTGCAGCCCGAATTGGAACACCAGCGTCAAAATATGCTGCAGGGTCTAGCAGAGCACGGAAGCTGGCAGAAGCTATATTTCCGTTACCCCCTCAGTCTTTAGATCTGACACGAGCAGGCAATAGGGAAATTTAAAATACCGAGCCAACCATCTCACCCATCTAATCTGGTTGAATTCATGACAGCTCATGATGAGCTGTCATGCACGCAGCTCTCGTCTGTATAAAGCAGCGTATGCTGCTCTCTTCCGCTGTTGGATTTGCAGCGCGCCTTTATGAATTATCGCCTGTGCTGGTGAACGCGTGTTGCTATAATAATTGGTTCGGTGACATTATTTTTTATTATTTTCATGCCTTTCCTTTACTTATGTAATAAAGCCATCGACTGTTTTAAAATTTTTTCCCTTATCTTAAAAAAATCCTGCGACTTATTGATGCTAAACCTGCAAACCGTTTTTCATTTCGTTTGATTTTCCGGGTTTCATAAATTATTAAAAATTTTAAGGACTTTTTTCGCATTTTGTAGAGTTAAAAAACGATTTTGGTATATAAACATTATTATATAATACACTTGGTATTAATTTTTGGTAGAAAAATACATAAAAAGGACTGTTATCGTAGGACATTTCAAGGTTAGTGCAATTTAAAATATGTAAAATTTCTCTTAAGAACATTTCAAACATAACATATTTTAGCGTGCATTACTACCTTTAAAATTATTTTATAGCTTCATTTATGGAATAAAGACAAGTGGCTCCTTATTTTCCGGCAACTGCGCATAACAATATCTAAATGTCCGTTCGCACAATATTATTTTGTCTTCAACAAAATATGTCCTTGTAAATTTTGCATATTATTATTTTTTAATTCTTTTCATTATAAAAGTCTGTTTCATTGTAAATTTTCAATAAATGCCAAAACAAGAAGGAATAAAAGTCCATTCCAAGGTTGAAACATCACTGGCCGGCCACAGTCACGTGAGTGAGTGAATGCTTTTTCCTTTACTTATAAAGCATTCGTCCACAAGTGAAATTACTATTCTAGGGATGTCGAATTAGGAACCAGTGTGAAAAAAATGGATGCATTTATTTGTTGTCCTCATTATATTTAAATAAGCTATTTTCTTATTAAACCACCCCAAAAATTGTCGTCTAGCTTATTAGTAGTAGTAGAAGAAGCCAAGGAACTCTGGAATGATGTGTGTTTTTTTTTTACTTAATTTTTACATGCGAACTGTCCGGCGGAATAATATCAATGGTTGCACTTAAAAATATCTTTTTCTTCCGATATATTCTTAAAATTATGAAATAACAATTTTCTTTAAATCATGCCCTCAATGCTATGGAAAATAAGTGTTCTACTACAATCAATGCATCTGACTTAAAGCATGGAAACTTTCATGCAGAGTAATCCATCATTTCATGATGGGCCGGTTCTACCAGCTCCATAGAAAAAAGAAAAATTTGTGGAATGACAGTTTTCTATGAATAGCAGATAGAAACAATGAGGAAGAAGTGTTCTGCAGCAATCGATCTGATGGTTTTGACGGATTCATATTTATTTAACAGACCTTGCGGGGATTCACAATTCCGATTTTGTGAAATAAATTGAGGAATGAAGATTTTCTATTAATCACAGATAAGTAATTGAAAATTAATGTGATTGATTTATAGTATCGTGTCTAAGATATTCTATGTGGTCTTTTGCTTCATGGTATCATGTTGTGACGGAATGCGCATAAAATTTGAAGGAAGTTTATGCCTAACCCCTTGTACGAAACTCAGCGACAAAAATAAATCGTATTGTTATAATCAACTCTAATGAATTTAAATTGCTTAATGCATGTGGCGTTAGTTCTGATTTCAATATATAAAACTATTTCGATGTGTTTCTTTCAAAATTAAGCATTTTCTATGAATCCTAATGAAAAAGATACAGTATTAACCCTCCAAGCGTCAAACCCGCAAATAGACGGAATCTCTTCTTCCTTCAAAGCGTTATCCCCGTGAATAGACGGAAATTTAAATCCCCTTAAATCTGTCACTGCCCGTACTTTTAAAGGGCCATTTTTTCGCTTCCCCCTAACTCAAGCTGCGAGATAATGAGAAGGAAATGTGAGATGAGGAGAAGCCGATTGTTATCAGTGGACGATAGGAATGCTGTCTTCCTGGTCGCGTTCTTTTAAGCAGTTTAAAATTTTGTTTACATTCTCAACCTTACTTTTGAGATTTTGAGAATAAATGCGAATTCACATTAAGTTTTAAATGAAAGCAATAAAACTTATCGTATGAAAATATATTCCCAGAATGAACAAATATGAGTATTATTATTAATAAATTCATCCATAAGATTTTAAAACTTTTTAGGGTGAAATAATAGTTAATCTAAAAAATAAATATAAAATAAAAATTGGACAATGTTCTCTTTTATAATGTACTTTCATTTAAGGAATTTCGAATTGTGATTGCTTATGCAATTTTTTTTTTAAATAAGACACTGAACTTATGTGCAGAATTTTATTTAACGAACGAGATTTTTCATCTTTGATTGAATTTTTTTTTTACATTGATAAATGTAATTAAAAACGGGGAGATATTTTATTTGTATAAAATCGAGAAATTAAATTGAGTTTTTTTTTCGAAAGATAAGATTTACATTCATTATATTAAATCATATATTTTTATAACGTAATAATTTATATATGAAAATTGAATATTTGTTTAATTTGTAATTTTTTTCTTTATGGAATTTCACATTCCTTGACGAATACAAACAGAAATGTAAGCATTGTAGAGATATTTTTTTATATTTTTCTCCAGTTTTTAATAATATTTTCAAAGTTAACATAAGCGCAGTTTTTATAGGTTCTAAATTTTAATCGAAATATTAATCTTATTTCACTGTTCAGCCTCATATATCCAACACGCGCTTTTGTGAATGTTAAACATAATGTTAAGTGACAATTTTATATACGTTTAATATTGAGTAATTTAATCCGCAAATTTTAGTGCTCGTGAAAGTAAACGAATGAATGAGTTGAAAGTTATATTATTTTTAAATTAATTTAATTAAAGTTAAATAATTACTTTGTGTTTAAATTCTAATAATAAAACTTTGTGTTTTAAATTCTAATTTTTTTAAATCCTTGGTCTAATTTTATCTCATATCTTAGTATTAAAAAATTAATGCGTGCAACTGGCATTTAGATTATCTTCTCTTGTTTGTAAAATTTGAGTTCACAAGAGGTGATTTTAGTTTATTTATCCAGTTTGTTCACAGGAGTAAGAAAAATTCAGAAATACCCACATTTCAAGTAATTTGAAATTCTTTATTCTTAATAAACTTTAGCCTCAAATTTTCATTTTTTAAAAACAGAACTTGTTTGAACAAGAGTATCAGACACGCAGGTACTATTTCTACTAAAATAGTTAACATCCTTACTGATAGTGAAGATGAGTTCTCGTATTGGCGATCTCCAGATCAAAATGTTTGACCTAGGGCGAACACATTTTATCCGCACATAATTTGGTTCTGGGAATAATTACCTCGGGATAAAATTATCAATAATTTTAATTAGAATTTTTATTAATTAAAATATCATAAAATTTTAAAATTTATTCACAATAAAAGTTGAAATTATCACAACACTATTTATACAGTGTATAATTTTATTTATACTTTTGAATATATCACCGAGAAAATTCATTCTTTGAGAAAATTAAGATCTTGAACTTTTTATATCTTATTTAGTGACATGCTAGTTATAGAACTTTCGCTTCAGCTACATGGTTTATTTGTAATTCAATAAATAAAATTTAGAAAACGATAAGGCAAAAATATTCGTATCATTGATAAAGAAAATTTTGAATTCACATTTAATGTAATAAATTTATTGCTACTGTGTTATTTTCGAATGAACTGTAAAATTTTAACATTTTATTAATGCTTGAAAAAGAGCTTTTTCAATCATGATGGATTAAAATATTTTTAAATTGAGATTGACATAGGAAAAGTATTTTATTTATTAGATAAATTTGATCTGATTTATTAATTAAGTTTGTCATTTAATAATTAAAAAACAATTCAAGACACATCCTTTTAATTGAGATAAACAAGTTTGTCATTTGTAAGAATTTTTTGCTCTAAGTTTTCATTCGTAAGAATTTATGCGTTGTTTTTAAAAAAATTCGTAAGAATTTATGCCAATATGTATAATTTTATTCAAATATTGATGAATTTAGTGATGAGCGTAGTACGCATGCCTTTAGAATTAATATTTTCAAAGCGCATTTTAGAATACTGAAATACGCTGAAAGAATCTTTTTTTTTCAAGAATTAAATCACTTGTATGTAATTTCGAAATATAATTTCACATTAAGAGGGGAATAAATATTTTGCGAAACATATTACAATAAAAAAATAATAGGCGAGCACTTTCAATTCATAAAAGTTAGATTCTTATCATATTAAATACAACATAATTTATTTCTAATTTAAATTATATGTAGTGTTTCATGAAATAATCAGGAATCCTCTAAAACACAATCATATTTTCTGCGTTTTCAATCTGTGTTATTTCGATCGGCGGAAAGAAACATGCTCTTCGAAATCGGAAGACTGCGATAAGCAACAGCTGTCACTCACAACATGACATCCGCTGATCTGCCTACTCCTGCTGTGCTGTAATAAAGCAAAAGGGGAAAGCAATCCTTTTGTCCAAACCCTGACACTTTTAAGAACAAACCTGTTATTCAGACGCGCCGCTTTCGGTAAGTGTTGCATTCTGAATATCGCCGCCTGGAGGGTTAAAACTGCTTATTTATTGCATTCAATCTATTAGTGATAATTCAATAAATATTTCATAATGTTCTCGAATAGAATCCCACCTCATTCGATAAAATTGCAATCCATTAGGGGCTATATAGCTCCCAATGGATCGATGTTCATTTAATTAACCAGTTCATGACATTAAGCTATTCTAACGAATGTTTCAAGACACTTTTCAAAAAGAAAACGCATTACACAAAATATGAAAACTATTTCCTTGCTCTTCCCAAAACAATGTCTGTCTAGTGTTACATGAAATAAAATCAGATTTAATCTCAAAATAGATAACTTATCTATAAAAAAATTATTTGCTTTCTGGTGTATTTCATTTTTTTTCTTCATTCTGCACCAATAATTTGTTTCTTGTCAAGTGATGTATAAGAATAACTATTATGCATCAAATGAGATTCGACGAATTCAGCCTACGGGCTTTAAGGCGTAGTTTCTCGTGATAGGAAGAAAAAGATGAGAAGACACATTTGAAAAGTTGCGTATTAATTAAGACTACATTGCAGCTAAGAAAGTTCATCCAGAAGTTTCCTTTCAAGATTTTTTTTTCTTCTCCCTGTCCTCTTTCTCTCACAGTTTGCGATCATCGTGTTTCTCATTTTGTACTTCGAAATTCTCTCGCCTTTGAGTCAAAATTTTAATGAATCCTGCTCAGCTTCATCATGCTCAGACAGTATATTTTGAAGATCAAACGATATTATAGAATTTTATTTTTGGCGCTAAATACATTTTAAAAACAGGTTAGAAGCAGTATTAAGTATTAACCTCTTACATTATTAATGATGATAATATCGTGTTCATATTACAACGGAAAGGAAGTGCAGCAACTTCTGAGGATGAAGGGCACCCGAGCGCACCTCTAGCTCGTATGAGGATGACTCTTTTACACTCGCTTGCATAACCCCTTTTCACAGGGAGGGACTTTCACACACAGAACACAAGATAGAGAATGGTCATACCCGAACCAGGGTTCAAACCCGGGATGCCCAGATCACAAGCAAGTCGCACTTCTCCTAGACCAGGAAGCAGGCTGTAATAGTTATAAACACACGTGTACTTTTTTGTCAGTACTTATATTTAGGGGGATATTCCCTTGAACATGGAATGACATATTTCCACCCAATTTTCTTAAATATATTTATATACAACAACAAAATTACCGAAAATATGTGCCAGTTTTTTTCAAGTCTTACCATATGTAAAAGTTTAAGTGCGTGTCTCATTTTATGTAAGGGCCTCAAAATGTCTTCTTTTTTGGCTATTTTAATTCTATATATAATTGGTATAACTAAGTAAACTTTTTGTTAAATCTTATTTAATTGAATTTTGTCTCGAGGAATTTTCTGCCGATCTGTTGCAGTTTTGAGACAAAATAAAACCCATGCATAACAGATTTATAGACATTTGTAACTTTCACAAAATTAAAATGCACTTTCTCTTCATATTTGTGAGATTAATTTATCTCTGTAATTTTTATTAATGTTTCTCCAAATTTATTGACGCCAACTGCTTCATAGTTTATTCATTTAATTAATCATCTCAATTTAAACGACTATGGTTTTGTCGCTAAATTAAGTGCTCAAATTAACTAATATTATTATATTAAAAATTTCTGAGGCTGGAAGATTTTTAGTTAAAAAGTGCTCTTTAAATAAATAAAAAAAATCTCGAGATGTTTATTTGAATGCCTACAGATATCAGATAGATTTTGAACAGTCACACCTTCGTTTTTTATTCATAGGAGCCGATAACGCAGACAAACTCTTCCTGGAAATATTGTTCTTAACTCGGATTGTTATTAACTCGGAGGGATTTTGGTGGCCAACATTCTCACAGAAAATATTTTTTCTCTTCTCATCTATACATTACTTCCTCTACAGAGAACAAAAATTAGATTATCTAAGAAGATATTCTTGGCATGATTCAGCCATCGAAACTGCAAAGCAAAATGGAATTAAAAGGAACCTTTAACTAAAACATTCTGAAATCAGTGGCCAAAGATTCTGATTGATAGTATGAAGTTTGCTTATTTTGGTTATGAGAGCAATATTTTAATGAGTTCATTTCCATGAATGAATTAAATTCATCAAATGAAACTATAGAAAATAAAAATTTTGGATGAATATCGTTATTAATCTTTAATACTGTTTCTCTGAAATCATAAAGTTGAAAGGAGACACTTACTAAGTTATGTAATGTATGTTGATCAGACAATTCAATAACTGATTCCCCCGACTTTTTTGATAGATTAAAGCTTCTATAAAATGCTTCTATAAATGATAAAGCTTCTATAAAAAGAGGGAATTCCGCTTATATTGTGAGAGATCTCGATGAATTTCAATTCGAAATTCTAGGAGCGGTGCGCTCCCACAGAATCAGCTCTTAATGGAAGGCAATCAGTTGCAATAAACGAAATTCAGGCAATCTGGAGGTGCATTGCTGGCTGCTTTAATGGCCGCTTATTGAAATAGTGAAGTTTCATATCCTAGACGGAACTAATTAACAATACGTGGCATAGCGTAACCCTTGACAAATAACGCCGCACCGAAGAATTTCTTGAAAGCTCTGATGTCATATGCGTTGGGGTCGCTCCCATGATACTTTCTTCTGACATGTGACTCGTTCTTTTCCCGCCTAGACTGAGTGTGGAAATTTTGTTTTGCGTTTTTCTCGTCCTTAGTTTTGCGGATTATAAAATGAAATTTATTTGTTGAGTACTCCAATGTTAGGGAAATTATAAAACTGGGCCCAAAGTTTCGGTTTTTAATTTCCCATATTCGAAGCACCAAACATGTAAGATATTGAGTACCTATTAAATGATAGTAATACGTTAGGCATCATCAAAAGGATTTTTCCGAAATTTTTTATCTTGTACGTAAACGGATACCTTAAATCCCTTCAAAACACGATATGTTCTATCCTTTGGAATTTTTCAACAGCAGCAGGAGAAACTGTGTCGTTGGAGATGCGATATTCTTTTATGTTAAAGAAGCTACATTTTCCCTTTCTTTCCAGTGAGCAATGATGTCAGTCTTCCCGAAAAATTGTCTCGGAATATTTCTCTTTGTTTCATATCGTGAGGAGCCTGTCGGGTAGATCATCGGGAGATTGTCACCTCTGCCGTGCAGTTTCACACTCCCAGCAGTACTTTAGCACATATTTTTCTGTCAGCGGAATTTAATTTTGATGAGGTCTTTGATTCTCTATAAGTAAATCAGTCACAAGCAAAAATTGGATGTTTTACAAGCTATTAAAGCGGACCAATGTTTTTCTTTCTTTTTTGATACAACATTTATGTATTGCAAAAAATCGAATATCAATAACTTGCTTTTGGAAATGGAGACAGGGAAAAAAGTAGGCAAAATTTCATAAATACGAAATTAACTTTATTTCGGTTTTAGATCATACAGTAAAGCATTTGAACAAATTGAATAGCATTCAGGCAACATTTTCAATGTGAAAAATACTTCCGTGGAAAGTGAAAGAGTTTGATAACTAATTACATGAAGTGTAGTGCTTCATTATACAGTCTGTCATATTCTCGTCATTGCTAATTCGGGTTTCTTTTATTGTCTTTTAGAAGATGAAGGTCATGACCATCATTTTCTGGTGGATTAGCAAGATCTATATCAACGCTTTGTTTCAAATATTTCATTAACTTAATTACACCGGTTATTATATAAACATCAAACAGATATTTTTATATATTTATAATTATATTAATGATTTTATATTTGTTACTAGCCGCCTTTGGCGACCTGTCTGCTCGCCAATATTAATGCCGACTAAAGAGTTCAAAATTTTTTTTTTATATAACTTGGTCTCATAATAAATTTTTCAGCAAAATATTTTTCAGCTTCAAATTTCGTTAGTCATATAATTCACTTATACTATCATGTAGGCCTTAAGCAGTCCTATCTTTGAACTCCGCATCTCTCTATGATTTTCTATCAGTGCACGAAAAATTTAGTTTTAAATTAAAGTGGAAATGATGAAACCCATTAATATAAAGACCTCTTTATTCAATCCAAGTATGTCTTTAATTAAAACTAAGAACTGAAAGCAGAGTGGGTTCGCAATTGAAGTTTTGTGTTCACTATGTTTTGAAATTTTATGTTTTATAATTGAAGTTTTATGTTTTATAATTTATAATATCTCAAGGAAAGATTCAGCAAACATTTCACAGATTAAATGAAACATTCAATTTTTAATTTTATTTTTAGATGTATATAAATGCTCTCAATAATATTTTTTTTTGATTTATGAATATATATTTTTTAAATTATGGTTTAAATTCCCTTGGTCTTAGAGATTCATATTCCGTAAAATTTCAACTTCTAAACAAATAAATAAAAAACATTTTTTTCTTCTGCAATCAAATCTGGCTGTTTTATTCAGTTTTGTAAATTTCAAGTTTAGAACAATCATCATTTCATAATCTAGGCCAATTATTCTGAAGTAACCCTGATTGGCTTCTTTGAGATCTTGATAAGTGATCTAAAATCGCCAGTTTTTATTAAATAGTTATATTGAAATTTTCAATATAACTATCAGCTTTGAGGATTGATTTAGTTGATTAGAGTGCCCCTTTTTTATTTTAAGAACTTATTGCCTCTAGAATATTTTATTAAATATGATTCACAGAGCAGATGATATATGTAAAAATTTAAAAGTCGTAATTCATCAGCATTTTCCCCCTCAACCTAATAATTATATATTTCACTAAGACCATGTGTTAAGAGAGGTATGTCTCTTTGAAAAAAAATTAAGAAATTAGATGTTGAGCTCCAATTACAGAAGATGACTTGTAGGTGTTAAGCCATATTTGCCTTAAATAAAACTGTTTAATTGAATTAGTAATATATGTATTATAAAAGATCATAGAAAACGTTTCATTGCATTTGTTTTCCAAAACTATCCGATTTCATATTTGTTTCATTTTATGCAGACACGTTCTGAAAATGACATTTATATATGTTTAATTAGGAATGATCGTTGATTTATTTTTTCTCATGTGAGAATATGATATTGTTTTGGTTACAAAGTTTTGATGTCTCCGAAATATGCGGGTAAAAAATACTTTTATCTGCTTTTACAAATTTTACATTATTAATTATTACGTATGCTTGTTTGAAAGAAGATGCATTTTCAAATAGCTGACCTGCTTTTACCAGTATAACATTAATATTACTTATGCTTCGTTGTAAGCAGATGCGTTTTTATTTCGCATGATTCATTAAAATGCGAAGATAAATTGCAATCATGAATGCGAATTCTTTGATTTGCAAAATATATCTTTTTCACATAAGTAAAAGTAACAATTCAAAACATGTCTTATTGTTTTAAAAATTAAAAAAAAACACGAATGCAAAAATACTTTACTTCTACTTAATATCAATGGACTTTTGTTTGTCGTTTCTTTGAAATGACGTCATCTTCCAGTTCATTTAAGATTTCTTGCTTTTAAATTATTAATCTCGCTCTCAGAAGATTATCGTTTGGTGCTTTTCAAAAAATTCTTTTTCAATTTTAACTGTCGCACCTTTGTAATATATTTTTATTTTGTATTTTTATTTATTTTAATTCTTTAATAGAATTAATAATTTTGATATTGCAAACGACATTTCTGTTTATCACATTTCCTATTTATTTCATTTTAAATAATCACGTGATAAAAATTATATTTTTCTGTTTTTTTTTGGTAGTAATTAACTTTCTTTAAATCAGAACTTCTGAAAATGTGATGGAAATATTTTAGTAAAAACTGATTTTTTTTGAGAACCTCGTGAAGATAAAATTTATTTTTATTTTCGAATTGAAAATTACGCTTAAATTAAATGTTTAAAAATTCATTAAAAATAGAGAATTTTAATTTATCTAACATTAGTATCGCTGACAAATAGTGTATCAAAACATCAGTATCATTGAAAAGCTAATTTTTTGAGCTTTAACTTGATGCAAAAATCATTTTTTGCTGTAATATTTTCGAAAGTTATAGTGAAAAAACGTCAACATTTCGCTTATTTTTTCATTAATAAAAATTTTAATTAATAATTCGAAAAATGGGTTCCTAGGTGCACATTCTCGGCCCCCAAGGTATACATGTACCAAATTTGGTAGCTGTAGGTCAAGCGGTCTGGCCTGTACAGCGCGAACACACACACACACACATTGTGCTTTATTATAAGTAAAGATTAGTGCATTTTATTTTTATTATTTCACAATAACTATTACATGAAACACGCACACACTGAAATTATATATATATATATATATATATATATATATATATATATATATATATAGTCAGGGTCACTAAATTTTTAATTTATGTTTATTTAAATTCATTCTTTAATTTGTTTTTATATATTTCCTGTTTGGCAACCAAAAATATAAAAGTAGTTTCTTTGTTTGTTTTTTGTGGATTGGCAACGGGAAAAAAAAGAAGAGAGGAGAATAAATATGGCGATGTGATTGTTTAGAATTGTGTGTGATTTAAAAAGGAAAGTTTTAATGTTGAAAGTTGTGAGTTGAAAGAAATGTTTAATAAAGAAGATTATTTTTTTAGCTTGAACTTAATTTGCCTACACATAAGCCACGACATAAATGCGCGGGAAATAACCCAATGGATTTCGAACGAATTTGAAGAATTGAGCTTTGAAAGGATTTTGAGAATTTGAAGAATTCCAACATTTCTAATATTTCGACTCTGGTGAAGAGTAAGTTATTTTTCATTATTATAGAGGTTGTTGAAAGAAAGTATATAATTTATAATATTTATTGAAGCTTATTTAGAATAGTTGATTTAGAAAAACCAATAAACATTAAAAAAATGTAAAAAAATAAATAATTCATAATATTGTAAATTTTTAGATTTTTTTTTTGTGAAATCTAAAGTTCGATAAAGTTAAATATGTAAAATGAGATGAATAAGAGTATTGTGACGTTTTCTTCAATGTTTTCATAAGCAGTGCACAAAACATCGAAGTGGAACACTTTTGATATCTTATAGCTGCATTGAAGAAAAAACATGCATAATGTGCAAGACAAATTAATTCAGTTTAGCTACTGTAAAATTGTAATTATAAGAACTGGATCCTAATGACAAAAATATTATAGCAAAAAAAAAGTACTTTATTTTTTTTCTTCTTAGACTGCGTGAACGATGATGAAGATATAATTAAAAGTTAGAAACTCATATTTCGGAACTCCACAAAGAGGTTTCAACAAAATAAATGATATAATTGCAAATCCTCCGCATCAAAATTTCGAAGGTGGGATAAAAATGTCTCCGGTCTTACCTAAATTTAGCCTTCGCAGAACTACTTTGACTAAAGTAATTCAAAGTTCCATCTTTCCTAAGTACTACTTGCATATTTTAAAACATTTGTGTTTGGTTGTTTTTGTACTTTGATGTTTTAGAATTTTCTTTTGTTTTTAGCCGAGGATCGAAAAGCTGAAGCGCAAGTTATGATAAAATAATTTTTACAAAGGATTTATCTACAACGGATACGGAACTGGATGTTGCACTGGGAGAATCTTCTCCTTCATTTACAATTATTAAAACTTGAATCGCAGACTTTAAACGTCGTTGTACATGCATTCTGGGGGCGAAGCTTTCTGGAAGTCTAAAATCAGCCACTGCTAGTGAAATAATTAGAAAAGTTTGCAAACATATTATGAATAATCGCCGACTGAAATTGAAGGGATTGACGAATCCGTTTGTAAATCTAAAAAACTAACATATCAAATTTTAATCGATATTTTGGGCACGAGAAAGTTAGCAAGACGAGTGCTGCATTTTCGGACATCGGATCAAAAGCAGCACCGCAAAACGATATCGGAGCTGTACAATCCAACGTTGTAATTTAATACTATAAACGTTGAATGTTATGCTAACCTCCTCATTCAATTGCTTTCCAAAATCAGAGAATAAAAACTAGGTTTGACCAAGAAGAATGTCCTGTTTCACTGGGGCAATGCTCCTGTCCACAAGGCTGTCATTGCGATGTTTTAAACATAACAAAAGTGATGTTTAAAATTCTTCCTCCTGTACCCTGCTAACCTGATGCGGTCCCCTCGAACCACAACCTCTTCCCTAACTTGCCAAAATTCCTGGACGGAAGGGAATTCCGTTCTGAAATCGAAGTTATGTCGGAGACAAAAACCTACTTTCAGGTCTCAGAAGAAAGCTCTTGCAGCGAGGGGATCCAATCATTGCCGCACCGCTGGAGCAATATACCTTCTCAAGAAGACTGTGTTGAAAAAGAAGCAATCATTAAACAGAATTTTATTTTTATTTTCCTTGTTAGAACGGATATTTTCAACCCTCTCTCGTTTCTAAAGCGAGTAATGAATATGAGTGGGCCTTTTTGTAACTCTTCTAAAGTCCATACCTTAAATATTTCTGCTATCAATAACGCACATACCTGGTTTAACCAATCATTAATTTGAAAACATAGAAAATGGATGGCTGTATTAATTTTTTTTAAAAATAAAAACAGCTTCAAATCAAAAAAGAAAAAGATTTTATCATGCCTGTTTTATTTCCATCACTCTTTAGTGTACTTTATCCTATCACAATTTGTCTCTAACAGGAATTAAGTTGTAATAGTAATTTCACTACAGTTATGAGTAGATATGATTAATTTCTGCTCTAAAATGTTTGAAATTTTTCAGAAAGTGTTTGAGACATTACAAACAAGAATAAAATACTGGAAGATTCAAAGTGAATGCGACAAAAATACATCATACCTGTAAACGCTGTATTTAATTTTTTTTGATAAAATTTTTTTATGACACTCCAAATGTCCTATTTTTTTCTAGATGTTCTTTGCGTGCCTCTTCAATAACCCGGCAAATATCCATGCGGTATTAGAGCCTCTGTTATCAGGTCGCGCCGGCGTGGCGGTAAGGTCTTGTCTTCGGAACCGGAGGATTTCAGGTTCGGGATCCGATTCCAACGAAGAACCCTCATGTAAAGGTTGTATGACTGATCCGCACAGGTCGTAAAACTATCATCAATGGTTTTATTTTCAAGCTGGCTGAAATAGTTATTTTAATATAGGCAGTTAAAAAAAGTTGAAGTATAATTAAATGAGGTTAATGCCATTGGAATGATTTGTAAGGAGGAATAAGTTGCAAAGCAATTCTTGATATGCCGTAGTTAGTAAAAAATGCTTTCACCCCCGAATGTTAAGCCCGCAGGCTATATTAGTTTTTAAAAAATAAGGTTCTCATTAGAAGACCAATTACAAATTTAAAATTTTCTCCTTATCGTAGATTTAATTTCAATGTTGCATTTTTTTTTAATCTACACTCTGATAAAGATAAATTATTTGATATGTTTATAACTTTTCATTTTTTATATGACACATTGCAAATATACTAGTCATAAAAACATTGCAAAAAGAAAAAAGCCTATTAAAACCGAAGTATATTAATGTTTTTTTAACTTATCATTCGCATCTGTGAAAATCTATAGAATATGTTTGCTAAATTCAACTTTAATTTTCTTTTAGACGCACTATTTAGTAATCCATAATTCAAATATGCCGTTGAAAAATACAGAATTAAAAAAATGATTTTTACATTACTATATGCGTTATATATTCTTCAGAAATTCAGAAAAAGATGCTGTTATTTCCAAATTCAGAGATGTTTTAAACTTACCAGGAACCATCAGATAACAAATCTCGAAGCCTTTTTCTCCCTCCAATTCTTTATCGATATTTATTTCATTTTTATTCAGCAGTTTTATGTCTCAAATTTTGAAAAACAGCAGTTGCAAGTCCCTTTCTAAAGAGTTCATTTCAATATTTCACATATAAAAATATCTCCACACTTAAAATGCAAAATTAACTTTCAGCAAAATGTTAAAACCAAAAGCTAAATAATATTATATAAAAAAGGGAATACATTTTTTAAACTGAAAAGATTCAATTTTTAGAATTATAAAATAGCATAAAGAATGACTTGTAAATGGTAATTGGGAAATTGTAATGGTAATTAGATAAAAGCACCAAAATTATTTTAATCAGTACTTGATTTTAACTTGAAAAAAATTGATTTCCCGGCCCTTTGTCTTTCAATGAAAGTATAAAACTTAATATTTTTGTAAAACTGATGAAAATTTTCAAAAGTTGAGGGGCTCCTTGGCAATTTCCAACTTTTTCTACTTCATAATCCTGCATCCCTCCTTAATTAGAATTTTAAAAATTATTTCTGTTGATATTACAGCTTCCGTATTGTAGATTCAAATCTCTTAAAAATTAAGTCATGTTTATTACAAATGGCTTTAATGTGCACATTGATTCGAGCATTCTTAAGCATTTTTTTTCGTGAAAGCAAAGTGCATGCTGCAGATATTTGCAGCAGTACTGCTGCAGAAAAAAGTTTGGTTATATTATATGAGCGAATATTCACTTTTATTTCCCTAATTTACTTTCAACCCTAATACATGAACCTTGATAACATCTTCAGTGTATTTCCGTCATAGAAATTTGTAATCGTGTTATTAAAATTAAAGAAATCATTTTCTATTAATATATTGTTTTAAAAAAACAATTGCATGATTTTGTAATTCTTTGTTTTTCCAAAATAGGCTACGATTTTGATGATTTTGTTTTAAATTTGAAGGAATATTTAACAGTACGTTAATTACATTTTCCACAAAAAATAATTTAAATTATTTCTTAGAACACATTTATATTTTAAAATTAATGTCAAAGCAGCCTCTCAGAAGGAATGTTCAAAATACTTATAAGTACACAAATATTCCTACCATTGTTTAGCATTAATTTATACTGTAATTCCGACATTACGAGTATTAAATATCATTAAAGAAAGACTTCCCATTTTCTCCTAATTCAAACAACCACAAAAAATACAATTTGTACGAAATAAAGAAAAGCAAAATAAACCCAGTACATGCAGTAGCAATTATCTGTCAAGATTATTTAGTATTTAAGGTATTTCTTTTAATATAGAATAATCTTTTATTTAATGTAGATAGTTCGTGAAACTTATGGTAAATCAATAATTTTTAATTTGCATAATATATACTTGAGAAATAGCTTTACACTGTTTTTTTTATCTTCGTTGTGCTTTGCACTTGGCCAATTTTTTTTTCTATCTATATTTTATGCACATAATATTTATTTTTCGATTATATCACAGTTAAATCAGCAATACTTTAATATGGAGGCTTTAAAATAAATGGATCAAAAAATTATTACAAGCAATATCAAACAAGACAACATCAAAAAAATATTACAAGCTTTCATAATATTGAAACCTATCCATCAGGGGAAAATATACCTAAATTTCTTATTCTGGTCGAAACAACATGAAGAAAAAAAAGTGAAATATTCGTAATAACAAGACAAAAGACAAGGTGAAATATTCGTGAGATCTGTTTTCAGTTTCTTTTCAACAATGAAATATATTGTTAGCAAATACGTTTTAAATATTTGAAAAAAAGTAATGTTTTTTTAATATAGAAAAAAAATTTCACAGTTAAAAATTGGGTTTCAGTAAAATTAAAATTTTTTGACAATCGCTCCGAAAAGGACCTTTTTTTCCTCCTAGTATATATCTGACAAATTTGATAGGAATAAGTGAGACGGTCTGGTTTGTGCAAAGTCAGCATATACATACTGAGACAAACAGACATAAGTTTTCCCCCCTTTTTTTTTAAGAATCAAAATTTAGTTAAAATACCAATGCATTTTCCCACGAGATATTCTTGCCAATAGATTGCCGGGTTTTAACAAATCTAGACTAAGTCACTCCTCAACCCCCTTTTTTTTCAAAGAGATACACATGATTTATTGGACCTTTATGACTCGTACGCGAATGTCCGTGTGGATCTGTCCCACTACCCATGTAAAATATATCTGCGTTAGACTTTCGAAGTTGAATAATAAATGGAGCCACATGGTTCACAAGACAAAACGTTTAATCAAGACTACACAAAATACACTGAGAAAACTACACAAATATTCTTCCTCGGAGAGGGTTACAGATGCGCCACCTCGTGGGAGGTATCAATTATTATATTGATATTTAACACTCCCCCCCCCCGATGCATCCAAGGGATGCATCACAAATCGATTTTGGACCTCTAAATTATATAATCTTTCTACTGGCCTTCTTAAAGGACCATTAGAAACCTTGATTTCACAAGATCTAATTTTGCCATCTCTTCCTGGAACACAAAGTTTTAATTTTACCCAACTTCCAGTTACATCTTTTAACATTATCCCCTCTAATGAGAACTACGTCATTAAGTTTAAATTGGGAAGAATTCTTAGGCATTTTAGAAAACATAGCAGATCTTAGTTCTAAAATATACTCTTTATAAAACTTTTTCCAGAAGTGATCTAACAACAATAATCTATATTTCCATCTTTTCACTAGATCACATTTTGAAGATTTAGGTATAGCATTTGGTGATGGCAAAACAGTTACCTTTGACCCAGTTAAGAAATGAGATGGTGATAGAGGATCTGGTTCATTTACATTACAATACAAATATGTAATTGGGCTTGAATTAATCACTGACTCCACTTCAACTAACACAGTATACAGTTCTACATAAGTTAATGATGATTTACCTAATACACGTTTTAAACAAGTTTTTACAGATCTTACTAAACGTTCCCAGAATCCTCCCCACCAGGAAGCACCTTCGATAATGAATTTCCAAGTAATACCATTATTCACAATAAATCTAGAAACACTTTCATCATTACATAATTGATAAAAATATTTCAATTCTTTATCAGCTGGTTTAAATGTTTTTGCATTATCAGAATATATTATACTACATACACCACGACATGAAATAAATCTACGAAATGCTTGAATGAAACATTCTGCACTTAAATTTGATACCAATTCCGAATGAATTGCTCGAGTAAAAGCACAAATAAACAAAGCAATATACACTTTAGAGCCATCTTTTAAAATTAATGGTCCTGCGAAATCAATTCCACTTACCTCAAATGGTTGCGACTTCTCAATTCGATCAGGAGGAAGGGGAGCTGAGATTTCTTGACCCGGATTAGCATTAAATTTTTTACAAAATTTACAACTATGAAAGATTGATTTTATGAAACGTCTGGCTCTTAATATCCAAAATTTGGCTTTTGTTTAATTAGTTTCATTAATACCACTATGAAGAACTTTTTCATGATTATTTAAAACAATAAGACGAGAAATATAATCATTAGGTAATATAATATGATTCACTTCATCTACATCTAAAGAAGATTTAACTAATATACTCTTTACTCTTAATAAACCCTTAACATCTAATTTAGGTTTAAGACCACACAATTTAGAATCCTTATCAATACATTTTTTTAACATTTGATACAATTAATTTCATTTGAAAACACTGCAACTGTGATAATTTTATCCAATAATCCATAGCACTGGACATTTCTTCAGTTGTTAAAGGTCCAACTGTTTTTGTTGTAATTTTAAGTTGTTCAGAAATCTAAACACATGCAGTTACTCGTAACAATTTAAGTAAATTGCTAAAATTTTTAATGTCAAGTATTAGTTCCACAATATCAGCTTTCCTAGTTAGTATAACACGTTCTTCAGTAGAGGCACTTAAGGGATCAGGGTCACTGTCGTCATTAGAAGACACACAAGTCATTTCTTGTTGAGTTAGCCATGGTGGACCATGCCACCAAACTTGATCATTCATTAAATTTTTAACATTGAGACCTCTTGTGATTTTATCTGCAGGATTCTCGGAGCTAGGGCAATGCTTCCACACTTCAGGTGGTGTTTTTCCTTAGATTTCTATCACTCGATTCTGTACGAATGTCTTCCATCGACGAGGATTGTTTTTAATCCAATGAAGCACAATTTTGGAGTCTGTCCACATACAGACGGAAGCGTCTGCAAAATGTTCTCGAACTGAAGCAATTAATCGGGCACCTAATAATGCAGCCATGAGTTCAAGTCTCGGTAAAGACAACTTTTTAAGTGGAGCAACTCTGCTTTTGGTGATAACAAATACAGTTTTAGTCTCATTCTGGTATGGAAACTTGAGATACACAACAGCCCCATAGGCAGTCTGTGAACTTTCGGTGAAACAGTGAGTCCCCAACCGTGAGATGTGTCGGCATCAGAGCAGGAATACCAGCGTGGTATTTGAACTTCCGGTAATTCCTTCAATTGCTCATACCATTTTATCCATTTGGATAATAATTCTGCTGGAATAGGTTTATCCCAGTCATTACCAGTAAGCCATAATTTTGGAAAAGCACCTTTGCTTGAATCACGTAGAGAGAAAGAAATCCTAGAGGGTCGAAAATTCTCGAGACAGCTTTCAAAACAGAACGCTTGGTTTGTTCATATACTTGTATAAATTCAATTATGTCTTCTGCATTAAATGAGAAAACATCATTATGCGTGTTCCATTCGAGTCCCAATACCTTTGCAGGTGAGTAACACAAAGGCACTGATTCTCCTTGTTTTTGTGTCTCGTATTCCTTTCGTAGTTCAGGTGAATTTGAGTTCCACTTCGTTAAATTCATTGAAGCTTTTTTCATGATAGTATTAGCGTTGTGATAGATTTCAATAGCTTCCGTTTCAGAATCTGTTCCACAAATGAAGTCATCAACTTACATGCAGTTACTGAGAAATTCTACAGTTTTTTAATATTCACTATCAAATTTCTTTAAATGATGTTTGATACAACCACCGAGAAGAAAGGGGCTGGATTTAGCTCCGAACATCACACGGCACATCCTGTAAATCTGAGTCTTTGGATTCAATAAATTAGAATAATCGTGCATCCATAGAAATCGCATGTCATCCCGTTCTTCACAATTAATTGATATTTGAAGAAATGCCTTTTGAATATCTACAATAAAGGCAATTCGATGCATTCTAAATTTCAGCAAAACTTTCAAAAGTTCAGGAATTAGATTTGGACCTTGAAGTAAACAATCATTTAACGATTTCTGATTTTTCTCTTTTGAAGATGCATCATGAACTACTCGCAATTTTGTAGAAGCGTGATTCTTTCTAAGCTCTGCTCGATGAGGAATGTAATAGGTTCTTTCAGTTGCATTGGGATCTACCTTTTCCACAATACCATCTTTGATTTGATCTCGTATAACTTGTCTATATTCGTCGAAAAAATTTAAGTAGAGCGGAATTGCTTCAATAGATCAAAGAATCTTTTTTCAGCGTTTACATAATTGTCATGTAATGTGACATTTTCATTAATCCAAGGAAATCTAACTTCGTAACGGCTATTTTTTTTTCTCTATCGATTTTTCAAACAATCTTAAAGCTTTTTCATCTTCTAATCGCTCATCGGGGCAATCAATACCCAAGGATTCAACATTCCAAAACGATTCCAATGTTTTTGACAGTTTCACCTCAAGCAATAAATTAGAGCAAATGGTATCCGCTGAGTTCAACTCCGAAACAGAAAAGCGACCTTGAATACACCAGCCAAAAATCGTATTCAAAGCAACAGCCTGGTCGTTTATTCTCTTTATTTCTTCTTTCGCTATTTTCCATAAACAATCTGCCCCTATTAGAACCGAAATGGATTCTTGATTTACACTATGATGAGTCATAAATGATATTCCAAACTTTACAAGGTCAGATTTTATGCTTGCATCAAGGGGTTTAAGTTATGCAGTTGTAACAATTGGAGTTTCGATCACATCAAGAGTGATAAATTCCTCTGGCTGTTTTATGTTTCGTAATGTTAGTTCCACTTTCCGTCGGCGCCAATGTTTACTTTCATTTTCTCCAAACGTATGAATGTTTAGACTAGAATAACCTTTCGATAGGAGTCCAAATTCTTTAGAAACGTCTTCTCTAATGAATGAAACTTGACTTCCTCCATCTAAAAGGCATCTTAAAACACAATTATTTCTTTTACCTTCAGCAACGGCATAAACAGTTTGAAGTATGACGTCAGACATTATGATTGTGGCAGAGGAATGAGAAATGGCGGCGGATTCTTCTTTTTCGGGAATGCGAGATGGAATAAGAGCATTCTGATTTAAACATACAGATTCGTGGTGTGGTTTATCACATTTCTTGCAATATAAATGCTTCTTAACACAGAAAGTTCCTAAATGTCGGGGACCAAAACACAAAAAACATTTCCCGTTTCTTTTCAAAAATTCACGTTTTTTCTGTGCATCCAATTCTTCACATATGAATTTTCCATGGTCGTTCTTGTTACAAAATATGCATTTATTATTCAGCGTTGATAATACTCGCTATTTTCGGTTTAAAATCAGGATTATTCCATTAATTCCCGCCTTTTCTTACATCTTGTCGATGAAAGGGGTTCGAATAATTCATAAGATTTGAAGCTTCACGGCAATTAATTTCTTTCCTCAAAAATTGCATCAGTTCTTTGATATCAAACTGCGATTGTTCTTTATGATTTCGATTGAATTCAAAATTTAATTCTTCTGGGATTTTTTTGCAAAATTATTGGACAAAGTAAATTTTCATAGCTTCCTGAAGTAACATTTAATGATTCTAAACTTCGGATTTGAATTTCGCATTCATCAAATAGCTTCCCCAATGCTTTAACGTTTGATATGTTTCTAACAAGTTCAATACACAACAATTTGTTCATATGCGAACTAATGACAATATCTTGTCTTCCGAAGCGATCCTTTAGTATTTAAATCGAAGAATCGTAATTTTGATCACTAATATTAAATCCGGATATAGCAGATAATGCGTTACCATTAAGCAAAGATTTTAAATACGCAAATTTTTCGGTTTTGCTTAAACTTTCATTATTATGAATAGCACATTCATACTGATTCCAAAAATCAAGCCACTTACTTGAATCTCTATAAAAAATGCTCATTTGTAGGCGCAGCATTTTCATCGCTTTCGTTACAGGAACATTCATCGAAGTTTCGTTTTGAGTAACGACTGCGTCACGATTTCCGGAGTGCTGATTTATGTATCTTTCCAATCTTCCATTCCAAAGAATTGCTTGTTTCTGATATTCCTGACTTTTAACTACTTCTTCCAATTTATCCACGGGCGTATCGGTTTCAATTTGTGAGTCCAAGATTTTCAGTTCCATCATTTTTGCATCCAATTGACCACTGCAATCTCGCAAGATTTCAAGTTTCTCCTCGGCAGTAATATCCGTTTCTAAATAATTGACTTCAATATCTTTTATTAATTTTGTAGTCAACTGTCTTATTACTGCGCGCTTCTTTTTGTTCTTTTCTAACTCCATTTTCTAGTTAATTTTTTTATAAGTCTAACTATTTCTTTTCTGAATAACCTAAAGAGTTCCACATTCCCGGGTTTCGGCACAATAAAATATTTCTGCTTTAGACTTTCGAAGTTTTATAATAAATGGAGCCACATGGTTCACAAGACACAACGTTTAATCAAGACTACACAAAATACAAAGAGAGAAATACACAAATATTCTTCCTCGGAGAGGGTTACAGAAGCGCCACCTCGTGGGAGATATCAATTATTATATCGATATTTAACACCATGTAAGCGGGTTTGGTGCGTGTTTACTCCAATTTGGCCGAACTACTTCTCGCTGGTGCTGTGTGGAGAAGGGGATGCCACCTAAGGGTTCGTCCTCGCCATCTGACCGCGGCTCAAACTTACGAGGTCCGTCCCCAAATAGCCCCCTAGTGATGCTTTAAAACGGGATATTAGTATAACTAAACTAAACTAAACTCCTGTAGACTCATGTTCGAGCATTTCTAAAAAATGAATCCAAGACATCAGTTAACACTCACCAAACCGCTGTTCAGGGAGTATTCGGCTTTTCACTCACACGACGTGTTGATTTCTGGTTGTTGTTTTTTGTGAAAACATATAACGAAATTTTTCGACCAGCTTGTTTTGGTGCGCGTTCGTCGCGCCTGTTTTGCTTGTGTAAAGTGTCTTGAAATTTCATCACCCACCGATCGATATTTTGAAGATGCGACTGTTTTCTACTAAATGTTGTGAAAAATCTCTTTGAATGACGACAAACGAAGATTTTTCTATGTTCCAAATGCTACTACTGCATAGATATCACTTTTCTATTAATAAAATAAATTTTTATTTGTTGATGTAAGTAGGAATTGACTTCTCTCTCTCTCTCTCTCTTTATATATATAT
>JAOUZG010015619.1:0-12336 GCA_026289955.1 Argiope argentata | reverse complement strand
CAGCAAGTTGATATCATTATAAAAAAAATCATATGTAAAAGAGCATAAAACTAACACTCGGAAAATTATTCTATTTTTGAATAATTAATAGTAAGAATTCTATTTTTGTTTTATTTATTTTATTTTATAATTTTTTTTCCACACTTCAACTCATTAATGAAGTATTATTACATTTTTCCGTTTTCCCTAAAATTATTTATAGATTGATGAAATCAGCACGCGTATTATTAATACTGAAGATGCAAAATGATTAAAGAGGATAAGTATAAAACTTTTATACTTAACAAATTCGAGCAGAAGTTTGAAAAAGATAAAATCTTCTGCTAGAATCTCTCTGAAAATTATTTTCCTCCTTTGGAATTGTTTCGGATTTCTACCACCTGGCAATATAATGCTTAAAAATTTTTACGATAGAAGTGTCAATATTTAACAATAAGGAGATAATGATGCAGTACTAAATGCTTAAAAATAATATTTTATTGTTATATGCTAAACTTACATTCACCGCAACTTTGCTAAATTGTCTTTTAACCTGATAAACTTGATACTGAGTTATATTTAGGGAGGCTAATTTAAAGCAAATGAGGCAGATAATGCTATCAGATGAGTAGACCTGTTTTGGCCTGTTATTAATTATCTTAAATGTTTCGGTTGTTTTATCAAATTTATAAATTTTATAAGGTTTCTATTTTTTTTAATTGCAATTCTCTATACATTATGTAGCCAAACAATGCCCCAATTTATCCAGAAATTCAATGAATTTTTATATTTTACTTTTAAACTTTAATTGCTTACGAAACCAAACAAATACTCAACATGTTTCCTTCGGTAAATAGTTTTAATTTAATCTTAAATATTGCTTTAACCATTAATTTTAAATTGTTTTAAAAATATATTGAAAAAAATAATTAATATTTTGTATGAAAAGACAAAAAGAGCCTTTTTAAATATAATCAATTATAAATTAATCCTTCAGAATATTTTAAAACTTTTTTAAACAAGAAATTTTTAATTTAAAACCAATTATTCACATATAAAGAAGCTAATTATTATTTTTAGGTCCCAAACGAGGCCTTTACGTTAATTGAAACTTTATATTTAAATCCCAAATGGTTTTTCTATTGGCATACAAAATTTAAATAGACGAGCCTGTTTCACAAATCATTTTGTTCACCACCGCAATTGCTAGGTACATTCTTATTCACTCCTTATATGCTTTGAAAATTTAATGTTTTCCTAATAAATTAAATCAAATCAAAACTTTTCTGAATTTCATAAAAACATCACAAGAAAATAGCTTATAACAGGGTTGTGAAAAAATAAATTAGTAAAAAGATAAATGAAAAAAGTGTAAATCCACTTTCATATTCGAGTTTAATGTTTTGTCTTAACTTCTGATAAATTAGCCTTCCTAATTAAAGGTAAAGTTTGCTTTAAGCAGTGTTTCCTTTATATTAAAAACTAGCTAAGGTACAATCTAGAAATCTTAATTATTATCATACTTTAGTGCTATTATGTGTATATAAGATTATATATTTTGTTCATTGCCATACTAGTTAATTATTAATCAAATATTTGAGAAATATTAAAATTTAAATTATCATTTAGCAAAATTTTAACTTTCCGGATTGAATCGTATATTATTTAAGGACAATTTTAGAATTAAATCAGTGATTTTTTTTTCATGTTAGCAAAATAAAAGCATAATTAACAGCTAAATTACTACTTTTTTTAAAGATTAACTAAAATAATTAAAATAAATGTTTATGAATGATAAGGAATACTACAAAAAATAAATATACAATTATTAATCATATTAGAAACGCCATACCATTGCTACATAATGATAAGTGCTATATTATTTTTAGTAATATGTAAAGCACTTATAACTACAGTACTGTATATTATTTAGTTCTATTTAGTACAAATTACTTTTAAACATAAGATACCCTTTATATGTACTATGAATGTTCGTTATTATAAAAAAATTTCCTTAATAATTCTATTCGTTCTTACATTTATCATGAAGGAATTTTTGAAGAATATGATTTTAAAAATGTTTAATTACTTATGAACTGCCTACTGTTTCAAATAAACTTTATTATTCTTTAAAAAAATATAAAAGTTTCTTATTATCTTGACAAATACTGCTAACTGAAAATACTGCTAACTGAAAATGTTGCTAAACTGAAAATAGACATTTGGCCATAGCTCAATATTCGAATCCCTTGGACTACGACCTTGAATCCGCGTGTGGTGGCTGAAACAAGTTAAATCTGTCGTGGTCACAAAGTAAAGAGTAAAACCTCTAGGGGTGCTGAGTCAGAGGTGATCGTTTTGTATCCTGTGGATGAATGAATGAAATCCATGAATGAAATCCGCCCCGTAAAAATGGTTTGTGACGTTGTGAGCAAAAAGACTTCTGCCCTCTGGTGCTCAGGGTCCATTAACTCAGAAGCTACTGCACCACTCCTTCCGTTGTAAAGCGGAACACGAGAATAACAAAAGCCATAATAATGCCATAATACAATGTTGATTTATATCTAAGCAATATAATTTTTTTAATGAATTAGGCTGTAATTCCAATTTTAATATTGCGACTGAAAATAGTTATAAACAATTTCTTTCCTATTAAGAAACAAAAAATAATGATATTTTGTAAGTAAATATATTTAATATTTATTATAAAAAATATAAAATGTAATGTCTATTGAATTAATGATAAATAATAATGCCATAAAAAAGCCTTGTAACAATTTCTATTTGAACGCGCCAAAACAAATAAAGACATAAAATTACAACACTTTTTAACCCATTATGAGCATAAACTGAATTAAAGATGTATTTGCAATAAAATGTATATTCTATTTCCTTTGGGCATTTAGTTTGAAGACATTCCAATTTGCTACTTGTTTAAAACATTCAATTCTTTATCTTTTGCTTGAAACACATACATTCTCTATCTAGAAACCACTTCATAAATGAATATTATGATTGGTGAAATAAAATTAATATCTGAAGTATTTGCACCAACCATAAATTTTGTTATTGTTTTTTTAATATGTAACATTTACTACACTATTCGTTCCTCTTGTAATTCCCTTTCGTTCTATTCGTTCTTTGGAAGCATTTTCAAAATTCGGATACCAAGAAAAATCCAAGGAAACCACCAGTTGAAATTCGATTATTCAATCGAATTTTAACCTTGTCCCTATCAACAACCCCATTCTCGAAAACCTTCACGGCTTCTTGTCCATCCAGGGCCCAGAATCCATTTGTAGACAATCCCTCCCATGTCCATTTATACACCGAGAGACCGTATTCCTGTCACGGCGATAACTGAAGCACTCCGTCAATACCTTTATTCCGGAACGGGCTCCTTCGGAAATACATTCTCGCAGCCATTCCAAGTGTCATTCTTCCTAGTTATCTAAAACAACGCAGAACACAGAAGCGTCCATTATTTGGGGACGCCGGGGGGAAGGGCCCTAAGATAGCATTTCCGAATGTTACCCTTTGTTCATTAAAATGCCAAAAGCGAGTTGCTAGATTTTTTTATGCGCTTCCCTGGTGCCCGAGTTTCTCTAATCCTTTAGTTAAAAAATAAAGTTTTGGTCAAAGCATGACGGGAATGCTAAGGGCTTCCTTCTCGCCGCAAAATATAGTTTAGCAACAGTTCTTTTTTTTTCTTTTGTTCATTGTTTAGAGCTTTTGTTTTTTGGATTTTGGCAGAAGTGGATTTCTTGACTTTTCCGGGTCTTTTCCGGAAAGCGGATCGAATAGTCTTAACATCTCAATCTCTATCAATTGATATAAAGTTTCCAAGATTTCTACTTTTTGGCTTCCAGATTTTTGTTTTGTTTTGTTTTGTTTTTTGAAGAAACCAAAGAAATTTAAGAATTCAGAATCATTGTATTGATATAATGAAAAGGATTTCTGTAAATTTTTATCTGTGTTGAAAAAGTATCAAAATTTTATTAAAAAATAATAATTAGTTTGTTTTTATTAAAATTTCCAGGCTTATTACTTTTTCTAAAATGTTACTTTTTATTTTTCAATAACTTGCCCTAAGTAGGTTGTTGAAAATTAGTCATTTCCTACAAATGGTTAATAAATTTTGAAAAAAAAAATAATTCAACGACATTTAATACATTTTATTTAAATTACAATCTTAAACTCAAAAGTAACTTTCTTGAAGAAAATTGCTTATACTATAGCATTTATTTTTTTTAAAAAAACTATGCCTCTTTTTCCTCTGATAAAAAATATTTGACAACTAATTTTTGTATAATTTTTTGATAGTTTCAAATAAAAATAAAAAGTTTAGGAAGTAGAACAATGCTTTATCTTTAATACATGTACATGTTTGGAATGGGAGAAGTTGAATTTTAAAAAGATTTTTTTATATATCTTGGCACAATCAAACTACGATAATATGTTTTCATTTATAATTTATGTGATTGGAATATTGTATATATTTATGTTGTCATTTATTCCTGATATAATGTTTATTCTAACACTGTATTACAGTCATCTTAATTTATGCCTATGTTATCCGCCAATAATTTGGACAGTTTCCTATAAATATAATATTAGTTTTTATATATATGATCAATTAAGGGTTTCAAATAGGGCCGGGATGGCCTTGTTGGCAGAGCGTTGAATTTGTACTCCTTAGGTTACGGGTTCAAAGCTCGCCGGCCAAAAGATTCCCCGAGTGTGTGGCGATTGGCACTCGTTAAATCTGTTCGTGGTCGCAAAGTCCACCATATCGAGAGTAATATCACTAGGGGTATTGGGTCAGAGGTGATCGTTCTCTGTTCCAGGTCTAAATTACGATCTGAGATGTATTAATGAATTCGCATGAATGTAGTCCGCCCCCTAAAAAGGGTTGTGACGTCTGTGAAGCTAAATCATGCTCTAGGCCCTAGATGGCGCTACTTGTAAAACAAAGAGACGCATTTCTTAGGCTTAAAAGTCTGTTGATCGTTTCATCAAAGCCTGTCCAAGGCAAGTACCATTAGTCACAACACACACAGGCTTTCAAATGAAAGTAAAATTCATCTTTTATGTAAATGAAGGCATGCAAACTTATTACTTGTTTTAGTTCATTTTATTTATATTTACGTTTAGTTTTAAATCAATTCTAGGGTTATTTCGGGACGTACCTCATAATTTTGAAGCGTGGTCTGATGACGAGGATGTTACCGGAGCTGGAACCCATCTCTTTATGCTTTCATACCTTACCAGCGGAAAGTTGTTTAGCGCCGAGAAATTTAATGTTCACCAGACCCATTTACACGACAGTTCTTCTATGAAGTCGAGTACCGAACCTGAAACCTCTGATTTCACAGCTGATACTTTACCAACAGGCCACCGCAGCCCCTAACTTGTATTTCCATTTTTCATGTGATCTGCAAACCGCATTAATAACATTAACTTAAAATTCCATTGTAGTTTCAATTCTGATTTAAATAATGTTTTGCATATTTCCTTTCTTATTTGTATCGATGGATGATAAATCTAACTGTTATTAAAAATATCACAATGAAGTTTGAATTTTGCTGTTATCATTCGAAATTACAGTTATAAGATAAATTTGATCGATTTAATTTATAATTAGAAACAAGAAAAAAATCTTTTGCAACAGGAATATTCAAGTAAAAACATTCAAACATAAAAAATATTAAAATAAATTAAAGTAACGTTAGAAAATGAAAAATGAAAATAAAATGTATAAAAATGATTAAACTAATTTAAAATAACGATAATTAGAATCATCGGCTATTTGAATAACGAAGATAATCAAAGAAGAAGGTATACTGAAATGTATTGATAATATAAGCTTTAGAAAATTCAAGTGCTATTAAGATTCAAGGCTAAAATAATACAAATTACTAAAATTCTCTGTAAAATATTTATTTCTAATCCCTTTGGTCTCCATTCAATATGAAAAACTATCGGTATACATTATTAGTACATGACCCCTTAATCACTATTTGTACTTTTATTGAATAGACTGTTTTATTTAGCAGAAAATAACCATTACCATGGTAACTGAATTTTAAAAAATCACCAAAGCATATCTTTGCATTAACAGACAGTATCAGTTTATAAAAGAAATATGAAATCACTGATAGTATCGCATTTCAAGTGTTAATTTTTTCTAATCTTTTTTTCATTTCAAACTTATTCAAAGATTTTAACATTTCAGATAAATATCCCTTTTTTTTTTGTTAATTGATTACTTAGCAAATTTTCCTGCATATTTATTTTCAAATGTTTTTTCGTATGCCTTCATTCAATTTGATGTTTATTTTATTCCTGGGAATTATTTTGGCTTTTTAATTTAGAAAATTACATTTAAGAAAAACTTTTGTGAAACTTTAAAGGCACATGGTATCAAAGCTGAAAATATCAAACCTTTCGAAGACACATAGAAAAACCTGAATGACCAAAGGTTGTGACGTGATAGGGAGAAGCTATGATTATGTCCTATAAGCACCGATCAGTTCACAGCCTTTCTCATAGGGGATGTTCACACCATCGGTAGAGGGTAGTCACCTCCCACTTGTATTCCAACAACCTAATGGCGAGAACCAAACATCACACTCATTCTTATGCAAGAGGGTCCTTCTTGGGGGGGGGAGGTAGGATGCATGACATCACTGTAGATGTCAGTTGATTGAAATTCACTCAAATGTATTAGAGCATATAAGAATTAATTCCATATGAATGATGAAATCTTAATAATGTAATGGCACCAACTTTTCTTCACTTCGACAGAGAATTCTAAATGGAATTTTGAATCAAGATATTTATATAGTAAATATATATTTGTTGATTCAAGAATTGTAGATTCTATACGAAAAATTTCTACTTGTAGAGCAAAAGGACCATCAATTTACGCAGACTGGATTACCGAAACATAAAGCATTATTTAAGACGTACAAATTGAGTAATAATCACGTTACCCATTCGTGTTTACTGAAGTTTACGGTAACTGTTATTCAAATGCATTACAAACGATGTCCTACGAAACATAACTTCGTCTTACAATTTCAAAGTTAAAGTAATTTATTCCGAATGTCTTAAATCATTATCATGAAGCACCACTATCTAACCTTTTCTGACTGAAATTCGCTCATTAAATCTTGCACACGGCATCCTTGAATTCGTACAAACTGAGTTTAATTTAACTCAGACATTGAAGTGATAAGGACTGCAAAGTTTGGGGTCTGATAAAATGTTTGCGCATGCATCTCATGAAGAGGAATAATGAATCATTATATTGAGTAATTTATGTGATGAATTTGATTTGGTAATTTCCAGCATTTGAGCTCAGAGAAATGTTGGTTGTTAATATGAATTAGAATTTTAGCGGTACGAGTGAATATGGTTTTAAGCATTCAAGAGACGTGAAATTATTCAACGAGGATGCATCTGGATGGTGTGTAGGAAGTTGCATCGTTTTGAAAATGAAGGATCCACACACACACTAAAGGTAGAATGAACAAATAGAGAACAAAATTCATTAATTACACACTAAAACCATTATCAATTACTTTTATGTTTCCAACAAAAAAAATTATTTATTGTTCTTTAAAACATCATAACACTTTTTTTCAATAAAAGACAAAATACTTTAATTACATACAAAAAAATTTATCACTCACTTTTATTTTTTAACAAAATAATAACATTAATTACGCATTAAAAACATTACCGCTTACTTTTATATTTTCAACAAAAAATATTATATCTGGAAATTATAATCAGATCTTTTGGATTCAGAAATGAGAAGAATGTCGGCCTTTCCTAACACTTTCAGCGTGTTATTTCAAGTCATTCTCTCCATGGGTGCCAAGTGCAGGGATATTTGTTTAGAGCCCGATTAATTTTCATAACTAGATTCAGCAGATGTCTTTATACATGCTCACAATGCTTCAATATTTGGCTTGAATAGTGTTTGAATATTTGATTTAATTCTATGTGAATGATGAAATCCTAATAATGTAAGGGCACAACCCCTCATTCACTTCGACAGAGAATTCGAAATAGTTGAATATTTGATTTAAATAGTGTTTGAAAAGTTGGTTTAAATAATTTTGGACAAGTTGGTTTAAATAGTGTTTGAATATTTGGTTTAATTAGTGTTTGAATTTTTAAATAAAGCAATTTTTGAATGTTTAGTTCAAAAAAATTGTTTGAATATTTAAATTAAATGGTCTTTGAATATTTAATTCAAAAAGTTTTTGAATATTTGGTTTAAATAGTGTTTGAATCTTTGATTTCAAAGGTGTTTGAATATTTGATTTATATAGGGTTTTAATATTTGGTTTAAATAGTGTTTGAATATGTAATTAAAAAAGTCCATAATCAATTACTTGAAAACTGAAAAAGAGAGGTTATTTATTTACTATATCTTTCTTTTGAACCTACATTAATTAGTGTGCATATACAAATCATTCGTCGCAACGATAAAAAGTCATAAAACCAGAAAACATTAAATTAATAAAACGAAAAAAGAATTGTTAGGGGATGTTATCTGCTTTAAAAAGTTTCTTACCTGAAATATCGTGAAGTGAATGTATATCTCCATTTAGCTGATTAAAAAAACTACTATCAATTTTGGAACTCTATACTGGATTAATCTAACACTAGTAGCATCATTCTAATAATAATTTATGAATTCAATATAAATGTTATTTTGGGGTAATTACTTTCTGTTAAGAATTTCCTTAACTTACTATTTCAAAGTCAAGGATCCATTAGGGCAAAACGATTTCTTCATCCTATTAAAAATGAAATTATTTAAGAAATCGGCAGTTTTAAACCTGAACAGTAAAATAAAAGACAATTGAAAATTTAGATAAAAACAACATCAAAAAACCGTTTTTGTTATTGTTTACAAATATCTAGCCAATAGTTTAAACAATACGGATTATAATCGATATATATAGATACCAACAGGATTAAAACAATGATACGCTACTTTGAATGTAATTAGCTATGCTGTGGGTCTGATTTGCAAATGCATATCATTGACTGTTTTCATTAGGTCTTATGGGCATAACATTCGTGTTGCATCAATAAATTGCTCTTAAGCATCTTAATTAAATGGAAAAGACCTTTACATTCGTAGACTTTCCATAAAATAACTGACTGATATAATATTTTTCTTAATGCTTTTAACACAAATTTTTAATTTTACAGTACTTGTGTCAGTCTGAATTTTTTTAAAAAGCTGCGGCAAATGCGGATAGCTCTAGGCCCGAATTCGCAATCTGAGGGGTTGTAGCCGAATAACATAACCATTGGACAAAAGTGACACTTTAGCCAGAGGGTTGTTATCTGACTTAAAAAGGTTATCTGGCTTATATACCCTTCAAACATATTTATATAAATTCATATTGGGTTCTTTTCCGTTTGCCTTGTGCAAACGAAAAATCGCCAAATAATGTAGAATTCCAGAAAATTCCTTTGGCGATTTTTTGCTTGTGCCCTGCTATCGGAAAAGAACTTCATTGTCATTTCACATATATTCATATTCAGTAAATTGAGTAGAGAACAAATAAAAGCGTTCAAGAATTTTTATATTAATGCTTCTACGTAACTATTACTTATGGGTATAAAAGAATATTTAGATTTTTGAAACTTGTTTTCCACAAGTATAATTTGCTTTCTTATTTCTTAATGCATAAATTTGCTCCACATTAGTACAGTAATTCTTGTTCCTTTTCTAATGAAATGAAATTGTTCTCGTGCTTATTAATTACTGCGATAGTATTTGACAGTACAGTATAGCTTGAAACCTGAATATTAAGTAATAAACCCTGATTTGGCATATAAATATGATACGGAAAATTTTAAATTACGTTTCCAATTTATCCATTTGAGTGTCGTTCAATCATTTTCATGTTATGCTAACAATATACTATCAGAATGGAAAAAAAACCTTTACGATTTGATCAAATAGGATACAATAACAAGTTTTGAAGTATTTTTACCATCTTATAAAAATTATTATATTTTATTACATCTTTATCTTACTTTATCTCAATTATCAAACATATTTGAAATCTATCTGGTCATATCAAATCCTTTTTTCTTCATAACCCTTTTGTAAATAAAATTACGGCATCAATATTTGCCGATAAATAAAAGATGGAAAGCAATTACGATATAAGGATTAGATCATTTCTCAGGTAAGAGAAGAGGATTTATAAAGAAAAGTTGACAGTTTCATCAACAGAAATAAAAGATAATTTGTTCTTTCCTCACCGCACTATGGAATCTTTTTTCTATCCTGGTCCTTGATTGCTCACCGATGCGACGGTGGGCACAATTGACAGATTTCAAGAAGAGATTTCTGTACTTTAGACAGTTTCCAATATGTGGGCTCACTTCCTGTTCAGCCTTTTTTTTTCTGTCCTTAGAAGCTATTTTTGCTCTTGCTTTGTGAAACCGGGGAAATATATCCTATTTATTCTTCTTTCCACTCTATTTTTCCCGATAAAGAGATTACGGTGATGAAATTTGCTGGAATAAGTGGGTATAAAAGTCATTCAAGTAAAAGAACAGTTTCCAATATTTTTTAAATGCTATTTATTTGAGTGGTTTATAGGGCGAAGCAAAAATATGAATTACTTTTATACAATGAGAAGAGAATTATTGTATCTAAGTAAAACATCCATAAACAAAAAAATCAATCAAATTTTTTTAGGTTGTTTAGTTTTGTTATGTTACGGTCAATGAAAATAATCAGTTATTAACATTTACAGCTCATTATCAATAATAACAACTTCTTATGAGCAAAGTGAGATACATATAGCAAATTGTTCCCTCTAACTGGTTATTATCAATACTTCCCAATGAAGCTTGATCAGTGTGATTAAACGACTTACAAAGGATTGGGACGTGGGTTTGCCCCTTTGTGTATGCCTGTGTATGCCCTTTTCCTTTTAATCAAAATTAATTTACCTCGAACTTTTTTTTGGAGAGAGGGTATAAGCAATTCACTGAACAATCCCGATATCTATCTCTTGAAAGGATAAAAGACATGTTGAAGTATTTTTAAAAAACTGATAGAATTTACGGCAGGTATAGTAAATAATAATTTTTGAGTGGGGTAATAATAAATCAATATTGATGTTGATCAAACTTCATTGGTTATTAATAATAACCGGTTGATGGGATAAAACCTGATAAATTTTTCACTTTAACTGGTTTATTTGGCTATTAATATTAAATACCGGTTACTAATAATAAATCAATTATTTATATTGAACTTAACATTTATATTTACTTTCCGTTTTTGACGTAATTCTAGGGATATTTTAAACATGGTCAGACGATGAGGATGTCACCTGATCTAGCATCCTCTTTCCAAGGTTCCATGCCATACAGGAAGATGTACGTTTGGCCAACTACAGATGTAACGCATACCAGACCAAAACCACTTGCATGACGTTTCTATGGGGGAATCGGGTCAGTGGTTCCGAAATCTTGACCTTGCCACTGCGGCCCCAAAAAAGAGAAATTAAATATATAGAAAATTATTTGAATCCACCTCATTAAATTATAATAGTTAATAAACATTTAAATAAAGTAGAAAATTATTTAGAGCAGCATCATTAAATTATAATAATTAATAAACTATTAAATCAACCAAAAATATTTTACGATATATTTTTTTAAGTTCAAAGGAGTTTCAAATAACGCGAAAAAGAAGGCCATTCATATCTTGAAAATAATCGACGACTGTAGTTTCTGCACCATTATCTTGATTTTAGTTTGCAAATTTTTGTGCTTTTATTTCTTTTCTGGGATTGCATTTAGTGTTTGTTTTATCATTTTTTTATTAACGTTCCACAGTTAAACATTTTGGAAAGATGTGATAAAATGAGCCGTAAGCATAATTTCTAACACCCTTATCTCTTGATTATGAGATTGAATCAGGAAATTTTGAAAAGAAGTTTTATTTGGAGAGTAAAACCTGTAGAATTTACTAAACGTAGACCAAGTCAATCGTTTATGAAATTAGAATTTGAAGCAACGATCTTCCAATTCCAAAAGAAAAAAAGGCCAATTTGCTGCGCATTGTTTGGAATAAAGAAGTGGCACGCATGCGCAGAACTTTTAAGAGTTCATCTGAAACAGAACAAATATTAAAATTATGAATAGTTTCCAAGTTTTAATTTATTAAATTTTATTTCTATTTCCATTTTACACAGCTTTGATAACTATTAAACAGATTTCTTGGGCGAAAACGAGCACATAATGTTTAAACTGGATTCTTCTGCTTTTTTTAACATTATATATATATATATATAT
>JAOUZG010015613.1:0-18658 GCA_026289955.1 Argiope argentata | reverse complement strand
TAGGTTGATAAAAAATAATTTAGTAAAATAAAATGCGAGAAAGATAAGGCAACGAATAAAATTACTTTTAAAGCTTCTTATGTCAGAAGAAATAAGAATAACTGTCCGATATATCGGTAAATTGAATGTACAATTCTATAAAAAATACAAATTTGGAATGAATTCAGAATTTTGAATTTTGTTTGGATACAATGTTTAAAATTTTTTAAACTATATTTTAGGTAAGATTAATAAAATTATCATATATTTTTACGTAATATTAAAAGGAAAAATCATATATGTTATGAAATTAGAATGTTTTCAAGAATACATTTATTTTTAAAGAAAATTCATTAAAATTTATAAATAATACATGTATGAATTTACTTTTGATATAAACTCATATCAAAGGTAGAATAAAAAGGTTGAAATATATTTTTATGGTAATCAATGATTAAAATAAATTATTTATTTGATAAGTTTATTCAAAAATTATTAAAAGCAATCTTATTTTGTGCAAATTCTTTAATAAAAAGATATTTAAAAATAACTTTATATCAGTGCCATTTGCAAGTATTTAGTTTATGAGGCATTGATTCTATATAATTTTTATTTTTTTGGTTTTCCAGTTTATTAAATACTTCTTAGAAGAAAATATTGAAATATATTTAAGTAATCAAAAATTATATGAGATGAGTTACTTTATTCAGTGTTGCAAGAGGTTTTTTTTTTCCTATTTCTAAATACATTTTTTCTCTTATTTTTTTTATGCTTGTTTAGTTTTTGAAATCCTAGTAACTTTTAGTGTTAAATGAAACGTATATCATATGACATTTCTATGTAAGATTAATCTTAGTAATGCTATGTATATTAGGGTGGAAAGAAAATTACTTTAAATTGTTTTTTAGATATCACTTAGGTAATAGTGTGGAAAAATTGCTTTTAAGGTTTAATAATAATGTTAAAAAATCTTGTTGCTACATTATATTATTATAGAGGTGCCTCAAAAAGCTTGAAATTTTGAAAAAGGAATCTTTGAAACTCTTTTTAGATTTTAGTTTGGAATATTTGTTAAAAATTCACTTTTAGGTTCAAAAAGAATTTTTTAAAATTCTGGTTGCAGTACAACAATGTTTTAAGATGTCTAAATAAGCTTAAAGTTTGCAAAAAAGGAAAACTATAAACTTTGATAACAAATTGTATGAATTTTCTATTCATATATTGTTACTAAAGATATTTTTTAAATACATATATAAGCATTTCAATTAGAAAAAGTCATTAATTACAAAGTATAATAACAAAAATATTTTATATCCTCATTTATATTTCTTTCTTCAGTATCCGTAAGGATTACAAATGTTATATCTGCAAAAATATTTGTTTCCTTAAGCAGGCTTTTTAAATTTTAGAAATTCACAAGAGAGTTAATTTTCCCTCTCATATATCGTTCTCTTGAGAATGAACAACAGATACTTCAAGCCGAATCTTCCATTACAATCTCACAGCTCTTTTCACTGCTCGAATGTGAGAAGAAATACAAGAAAAAACGATAACCGTGTCCCCTTGTAATGACTTTATCCTGGTCGATCAAAAAAACGGGTAGCTTTTAAACACAAATGTTTTATTTACAGCTTATATGCAATAAAAAACAACTTGTCCTCATCTAGGTTAATATGCTGGGAAATATTTACATCTGGGTTAGCAGTTCCACAACTAATACAAAGGATCTAACAGGCTGTCAGCATATCCGGCTACTGCGTGTAGTTCAATAGATCTACGGATTTACCACCAGTAGATCTTTAATCACGAAACTCGAGATCTCTCACGTCTATCTCTTCAGCTGTCCAGCTCATCAGATCTCAGTTCTTCTTGTCTCTTCGCCGTTTTTTCAGATCATCTCGTCTCATCCTTTCAAAACCTTCCATTTTAACCTCCGTCAAGCTCCACCTCTCAAGTTTTCACTGGTGCACTGGAGATGCCGATCGTCTCATAATCCTTCAGAAATATTCCCAGTGGCCCGCAGTTGACCGTGGGAATGTTTGTTAATCATCTACCCTCTTAGCCGACCCTCCACAATAGGGAAATATTCACATCTGGAGGTTTTAGTACTTCTTTATTCAGATGGTCGGTTCATTATCTAAACCTTATTCAAGTTCGGATGGTCCCATTGAAGAAATAGTTACATCTGGGGTTTTGACACGGTTTCCTTCTTCAAACGGCCGTAAAACGCATGGATGGTCTATTATCTAAACTCTATTCACGTCCATATGGTTACACTAAAGGAGAAAATTCACAAAGGCAGTCACAAAGGAAAGAAAGCTGACCAGATGTAATAATGTTCAAACATGTGTCTCTTAGAAAGGGAGGGAAGTTTTACAACTTCCTTATACCCTGTACTATTTAGTTCAAATTCATGTGCCTTGTATTTAAAGCTTTAACTTAATATTAAACCGCACAGGAACTTGGTAGTTTTATCGTTTCTCGTCTGTTTGATGGATGTGGTTGGCTTGCCTCTTTTGTAAAGAAGACTGTTACACTTCGGTGATGTCATTGTCGCCAGTAATCGTTTCTGATGCACTACTATTTTTTGCCTGTTCTTGATTAAACTTGACTATTTTCTGGAGCTCTTTAATCTTTCTTAATTTTTCTTTCTAAAAGTGCTTGTGATATCAATATTACCTTTAACAGTTTTACTGTCATTCTTGTATTGATCATTTAGAACCTTTTATTTCATAACTCGCAATTCTTTTTATACAAGTCAGCAATATCAAATAAATGTCTACCTTCTTCGCTAAATTCTCTGAGGTTTAAATTAAACTTATCTAAAGATTTTCTGCTTTTAGACTTCAATAAATTTCTGTATTTAGCATGATAAGTGTTTATCATTTGGGAAATTTTCATGTTAGAAGAATAGAAGCTCTTGGTCATATTTGTTCTGTTATGAGAAATAAAATGTCACATATTTAACAGAAGGATCATTCTCTGAAGTGATTTTGTGATTATATCTTATACAACAGTAGCACTAGATTCATCAGTAGTGTGTTCAACTTCAAGCAAATCCTTAGATTTCAGAGAGTTAGAGCAATCTGATCTTTGTTTTGTTTTATCTCATTTAGACTGGGCCATTTTTTCTCAAAGCAAAGCACACCAGAACAAACTAACTTATCAGTCACATAATTGATAAAGAGGAGACGCCAACTCGACCAAAATCGTGAAAGCTACTGATTTTTAAATCTCCACCTTACCTCAACAACAACTGCACTTGTGACGACTCGGTGCCATGCCAAAACAATAGTAAAAAAAATTTATATCCATATGATAATGACCAATGAATGCTTTTTATTTCAGAATCAAGGAACGCAAAAATCCTTAAAAAATACAACATGTGTATCTTCATAAAAGTTTAACGCCTTTACAACACCAAGATGTAATCTAATATTTTAAATATTTATTATTTATTTTATCTGCACCAAAAAGGCAACTTTTCCATGAAATTACAAATTAAAAATCAAAAACTGATTTTTTGTATCTCCCTAATGTATATTTTTGGTAATAGTTTTAAAATGTAAATTCTTGAAATATTATTTGAAAAGATTTGATTGCAAATTCTCTTCTAATTATGTTAAGACCATCTTATTTGAGTTCCCAAAGTTCTAAAAATAAATTCTAAAAATTTTGTAATTGGATTTTTATCAAATTTTCACACTGAAATAAGGCATATCGCTAAGGAAATTAATTTTCCTTTTAAGCATCTATCGAACTGTTAAGTCTTTTCATAGAATGCTATAAATGTAAGAAGTTTTGCATCACGTTCTAAACCTTTTGCTATTTTTAAAGAAATCGACTTGAAATTAATTATTCAGGTGCAATTATTTAAAGAATCCAATTATAGTCCATGAATATTCTATAATTGCTTTCGAGCTTCATTTCATTTCAAAATATGTTAATTAGTATCCAATTATTATATCTGAAATGACATTGTAAAATATTTAACGAGTCTTTAAATAGAATAATTTAATAACATACTTTATTGAAATCATCAATTATTTGAATTATTTGACTTCTCTCCTACACATAAGCTTTACTAAAGGAGCAAATTGCGACAATGTCAAGAATTAATTTAAAAAAAGATACAGACAAGGAGAGCGAGTTCTTATTCAGATATTTCAGCTTGTTAATTTTCATTTTTTTTAAAAAAAACTATTTTAAATTATACTTTTTTAAAAAATTCGTACTCTCTTGCTTTGCAGAAATAGAATTGTTAAGACATAATATGGAATTTTAGGTGAGAATTAAAACTTTGTTTTTCATTTTTGAGGATAAAAACTATCAATTTTCTTTTAGATAAGTATTTTTTTAACTCTATACATTTATTCATGAATGTTGGCATTAGTTCTGGGAAGGTGAAGTGTGTATTTTAGATAATTATGAAATCCATCACGCTTTTCTCACAAAGTTTGCCTTTAAGAAGTAGTTTAAGAAAGTTATGAATTTATAATTTTTAAAAATGTTTCTTCTCCACATGAATATGAATTAATTTCTTCTCTCGAGATTTGGAAGTAAATTTGTTGTATGCTATTTCTTCTATCTCCTTTCATTTTGAAAATTTTAAAAAAAATCTCAAGGAGATGGCTGTTATAGATGTAAACAAGCTCACTGATTTATTTTGAGAGCCCACAACAATCCGTCCTATTCGAATAGGAATAAGAATACCATCAAAATATCTGAAATATAATTAAAAAACTTATTATCCAGAAGAATTTCTTTAAGAGTTTCACCAAACATGCGGAATTTCTCTTTTGTAAAATGCAATATTTTTGCTTTTGTTTTATGTAAAATTCTCGTTTATTCTCTCTATATTTATTCTTTATTTCCAAAATTTTATTTAACATAGAGACAATTATTTCCAAATAATTTACAAACAGATGACTCAAAGCAAAAATTTCTAAATGTATTTTTCTGTTGAAGCCTTGAGGAGATTCGCTTTTGATTTTATTCTTGAAATATTTCCTGAAACTTTTTATTGTTTTTTTAAATCAATCTTGGATTTTAAAAAACCCATTCAAAAATAATTGTTGTAAAGAATCATTGTTGTCCACAGAAATTCTGATAATAGGGAATTCTGCTCGTTAGTCAATGGAATCATTATGCTTAGACCTATGGTTTATACTTTGAATAAATTCTTCATTTATATTCAAAGTGTAGTTTCGTACCTATTTATCTGAACACCCCTTGTATTATTTAAAGTTTAAATCCAACCAATAGTAAATGTCTTTGAAATAGTATCAGAAAATGTATGAAAAATAAAGACAAAAGGAGAAATTTCGTTTGCAATTTCCTTGTTAGCTGTCAATACCCAATTATTTTTACATGATTTAAAAAAAAATCAATAAAAATTCCTGATCATGGATTCCTTTCACTTCTTTCAACTTTCAAATTCATGCCTCGGCATATCATATATATAAATCTTTTTTTTTTCTTTTGCTGAATTAACAGAGTATTTATTTCTTAATATTCTAAATTCCGAAAAAAATGATGCATCCAGATATCCACTATAATAATGATTCTTTAAAGCTTTCTTCCGTTTGAAAGCCAGTGAGAAAACCTTTTTAATATTTTCAAAATCTTAAGTAGATTTTCTTTTGATTTCTACATTTTTCTGGTTAAAAATAGAAGCATATTGCTTGAGAAAGTGTAGATCATTTTTCTGATTTTCCTTATACATGCATTCCATTTTGAGTCGGATTTTTAATTTTATTTACTGTAAAAGCTTACTTTCAAAACTACATTTGCTTCCCCCATACAGAAAATGATTCAGATCAATGAATGGTAAACTTACAAAATAAAGAAAACAGTGGAAAAACTCTTGAATTTTGCTGAAAATTATCATACAAGATGTCCAAAATATTTTCAAAAAGTGTTTAAATTAACTCATAGCAGGTAAGTAATCATTGCAAATAATGAAAATTCTCAACTTAAAATAAGAAATTTGCTTATGCTTAACATAAATTTATTAATTTTCAAAAGCCTCTATTCCTAAATATAAGCTAAAATGCCTAATAGAATTTTCTTTTCAATATCATAGCTACAAATATCTTTCTGTAAAACCAACTTAGTTCTACAAATTGAAATAGATGGGAACTACACATTAATTTGCAGAGGGAAATATTTTAGAAACAGAAATATAAAACTCGGCAACGCAATATAATTTTATTTTCAAGTGGCATATAGAAATCCATGGCAATAAGGCTTAAAGAAAAAGAACGCGGATTTTATATTCACCGCGATATATTTAAGAATATTTTGAGCTTTCACATTAAGTGATGCCATTCTTAGCTGAAAAATAAATTTTATGTTGAATTTAAGCTAAAAAAATTAAAAAACTACTTCGAAAAATTCTTAAGAAGTGAATTTACAAATTAGTTCTTCTCTTTTAATTAAAATAAACAATTTCTGCTGATATGATAAATGTAAAACGACTGGAAACAGTTACAATTTTGACTTTACTGAACATAACACAAAATTTCTAACCTTAATGTAGGGATATACTTCATTGATTGAAGTAAATTATTTTGCGTTTCATGTTTTCCCTATTTAATTTCATTCGCGTGTAATATCTCACATTTTTATATGCTCTTTTTTAGTATTTCTCAAATTAAGCCAAATTCTATTAATTTTTCCCTTCTATTGAGTTAACTCATTTTTAAAGAAAAAATTGCTTGCATTTTTAAACATTTTTATTATTTATTTTAATTAATAATAATTAATGCCTAATCACGTGTAAATTAGCAATAAGAAAACTAGTTCTAAGTCAAAACAATATATAATATAATGCAGTGTCTTTAAAAAATCCTTTTTATTTGAAAAGTGTATGAAAAATCGATGCCGTTACTGTTTCTTACTTTCGCTTTATTTGTTTCAAAATCTGAAAACATGGCGAATTTTTCTTTTAAAAATAAATAATTCCGTATAATAATAAAGCACAGAGCTTCTTGATTCACAATTCTGAACTCTGACAGTTTAGAAACATTTTCTAAGGAAATGGTCGACTATTCGCCATATTCATGAATTCAAGTTATTTATTATTAGTAATATTTCAACATCTTATCTAAAATGAGAAAATACAGAACGATATTCAGAGAATTTTTTAGCATATTTACATGTGCGTGTGTGATCCCATAAGCAAAGTAACATTTCTTGAAGTTTTAGCAGCACGCAGTCTTCAAAAGGTGTTCGATAAACCCAACAGAGAAGAAATTCTAATTCTGTAAAAGAAAGTACCCTCTCCGTTGTTACATACTTTTTTCGGAAGATGTAGCAATATGAGCCGTAAATATTATTTACGGAAGAACACATAATTTGCTTTTTGCTCTGCGTGTGAACAAACTAAGTTTTATGCTCCAGTAAACGAAAATTTCAAAATATATCTTTATTTCATTTTTTTTTGGTTTATAAAGGTACTCTGATAGATGAAAACGGGGTATTCTTTTCTTACAAACTTTAAAGGTACTTAGTATTAAATCATCGATATTTATCGCCAAATTTGGAAACGTCGCAAATGAGTCGCTAAATCTCCAATAATGGCAGAAAAACCACCTTTATTTTAAAAATTGTTCAAACCTTAACTGGCGTCCGCGATTTTGTTGGTTTCCTTTGGTTAATGGTTTATTGCCAAATTCGAATCCATTGCCAGTGAGTTACAAAACCGTTGGCTACTGTGTGCGTCGACGGTATAATACGTAAGTACCACCTCAAACTACCTTATAAGAAATTTTCTTAAAAAATATTATCCTGGAATCTCAATACAAGGGCAACAAATATTTATAACATATAACGATTGATATCAAAGAACCATATAATTCCCCTTAGGAATCTGGATCCCCTGTTTCGATTAACTTGTTATGTTTAAAAACCCACAATTAACCAGATCAATACTGAAAGACCACAAATGTGCGATGACTGAAACTATGGCCGGCAAGCTTGAATGATTTTTTGAATACCCGAGTTGTGTGCTTTGTTCATTAGAGACGCTCTTAGAGATGGGCTTGGAAGACTGGGAGATTTTGGGGGGGGGGGGGAATATTCAAAAGCTACCCTGTGCATTTTCTTAGCATCCATCAACAACACGAGGTATTCTTTTGAATATCCACCACATAAAACACGGTCTGTCTGTCGTTGTAGATTTAAAAGAGGGTTTGGAATTGTTCTTATATTTGAAAGAAAGCTCCTGGAGTTCCAACATTCTGAAATACCTGAACTGCGATCAAAGGAATTAGAGAGTTCAAATGCATTGAAGATTAGGGTGAAAATTTGAAAACTTCTTATGAATTCAAAGACTAAAACAGAATTCTCGAATATGTTTGTAATAAATCTTTCATGGCTACAAAATAGATTTTAAAAATTAACTATACTATTAGTTAAAGGAAGTGGAACAGTAATCTAACTACAACTTACATTTTTACCATAATTCTTTGCTAGAGGAGAAATAAAATAGGAAAAAAATCCTATTTTGGATTTATTAAAAACTTTGCCTTGTTTTGGAATTAAATATCACTGAATAAAATAGATCTTTGAAAATTCTATAATTCTTCAGCCTTTAAACAGACTGCCTTACATTAATTCTATCAAAACATTATTTTTTTTTATTTTATGGGTTTTTTAGCCGTACCTCATGTCGCTTGGCTCAGCAAGAGTTTATTTTTACGGTGACTGCTTGCATGTATCAGAAGTTTATAAAAATTATCGCTAAAGTTTCTAAAATTATAAAATTTCTTTTCAACTTGAAACTAAATATATAGGAAAAAAGTTAATTTGAAAAGATATAAAATGTTGAAGCACATGTAATCAGATTAAACATATTTTGAACATCATAAAAATTACTCTGGCTTATAGTTTCCTTGAAAACATCGATATTATATTTTTTAAAAAATCTTCTTATAAGAAAGTTATTTTACTTCAACGAAAAAGCATGATGGCCTCAAGTAGTTTTCAAAATTATTTACTTGATATTTCTCTGTAATGTTTACAAGAAAAGCCTTTGGAATTCCTTTGACTGCAATAGTATTGAAGGTTGGATTGCTGTTCTTTTTCTCTTTCATTTCTAAGAAATAGCAGGACCAAATTCTAAAGCTTGCGTTTCTGTTCTATTTTATTAAAAATAAAATCATAGCATAATTTTTTGATAAAGAAAAATTTGGAAAAGGAAAGGAATCTTTGTAATTATAGTGATTTATGTTGTCATAAAACCATGCTGACGTAATTTTAGAAACTGAAAAATAAATTTGCATTTCAAATGTGTTGTAAATTAAAAAGTTAGTTTAAATTGCTATTATTTTCTGGATTTCTTATCCTTTTCATAAAGCAGAAAATTTAAGTTGAGCCATTTTAGAAATTTCTTATCTTCATAATTTTGTTCATTTTTTTTTTCGTTTTTTGAAACAGGAATATAATTATGCCGCATCTAAAACATACAAATAGTAAATAATTTTATGCTTTCGCACAATTCTGAATGGAATTCTTTCCACTTTTGCTTTAATCATTTAAAAACAATGCAAATATATTTTAGTATTATTGAATCAAAATTCCCAATAGAAGAATAGTCACATAATCTTATATGTGGAAAATACTTTTGCTAAATTGTTATCTTAGAAAACATATAGCTACTGTGAAATTGGAAATGAAATATTAATGTAACTAAACTACGTCAAGCTTTAAAAAAGCCCTGGCATTGGGATTTGCACTGAATTTCAACTTACTTAAAGTGTAAACATATTATTTCATAATAGAATTTAAGCCTTGGAATTTATTTGGTAAAATTGAAATATATATAATCTGCATTTACTAGCTTGATTTTTTGTTTTACTGTCGATTCAAATTCAGATATATTTTTGTATTTTAAATTAAATAGTATGTGGTAGAAGTAAAAACGCAGTACCACATCTAATCAAGGAATTAAATTACTGATGGTAAAAAATCTGAGTTCTTGATTCATACAAAAATGCAATATTGCAATGCAATATCTGTATAGTTAAAACTTTATCACAACTTTTTTTCCATAAAAATTAAAAAATAGTAAGTAAAGTTTCCTTGTAGTTTTTTGGAAAGGATTTGAAAAAAATTCCATACCCTTGATTGTATGGAAAAAATTTAGAAAAAAAAATTGTTACATTTAAATACTATTTTAATAATGACAAAGTGATTTTAGCAACCAGTTGGCTAACTAAGAATACTATTTTAGTTTAATTTCTGTTACATATAATTCACATCCATGGTTTCTTTAAATTATATTAAAGTTGTATTATGTTAGTTGTCTTACATATACTCTTCTGAATGTATAAGTTACAGTAAAAGTAATAAAATGGTGAATAACCGATAACATTAGTAACATATACATGAACATTTCTTAGGCAAGCCAGTACTATTGTTCTATTAAAAACGTAAAGGCGGAATATAAATAAAAAAATTAACTAAATAAGAGTTTTTTTGCTCAATTAAATATATCCATTAAAAAAAGTAGTAAATATTTAATAATCTTATCCATGTATTTTCTTATTAAAAGTTAAAGGAATTTGAATAGGACTGGAAATATTCTTTATTAGTTATTATAAATTCATAGCTTCAATAAAATTAAAATTATATTCAGAAACAGAATTTTATTATTGATTTGTGTTGATGTTCATTATTTTATCATTTATTTTCTTTTTTTTTTTTCAGATCATTAGCTCTTTGATCTTCAAAAGTAAAAATATTCTTAAATATATCTAATCTATTGAAAAAAATATTTAACAATTTATCAAAGCAATAGTATAAGAAATTATTATTATGTATCTTTAAAAGTAGATTGGGTTTTGGAAAACCAGTTTACAACCAGAAATGCTCTTTATTTCAAAGCAAATTTTGCAGTGATCTCAGGAATTTTAGCGGCAACAGTTGAGCATGCTGTTATTATCTTTTAGTCACAGAACACACATTTCAGTACTACCCATACTCAATCATCTTTTACGTTCAATCAACATAATGCTATGTGATGTTCAGTTAGTGCTGACTGCCAATGACTGCTTATTAAAAATTGTTTAGAAGTCAATTATCTGTATATGTTTTTGTTGAAAAAAATGTTGTGTCTATCGTCTTATCAAAATAACTATATAATAAAAGATCGTTATATCTCTTAAAAAGTACATTAAAGTTTGAAAAAAAACAGTTAAGAATCACAAATGCCCTTTATTTCAAAACAAGTTTTGTTGAGACATGAAGAAAGTAAGCAGCACATGAGAGAATTATCTCTAACTTATTGAACATTTACTCCAACAAAATCCATATTCCAGTGTTTATTCTGTCAACACAATACTCTTCAAATGTTCAATTAGATAATATTTTTATTAATTTGCATCAATAAAAATCAATTATAGTTTTTTTAGTTATTTAGAAATCAATCATGTATACGCGTTTGTTTATTTTATTCCCTTATATAGTTGGTAATTGCAATTGAATTTAGTAATGATCGCAAGCACTAAAAAGTTAACATACGGTCTGTTTTCACAAGATCCCATATTCGGCATCTTGACATCTCATTAACATGCCATGTTTGAGTCTCTTAACAACTCTTTGACAAAATTTATTTTCTTTAATATCATTTTATATTCAATTAACCCTGTTTATGCGTACTTTTTTTTAAAAAAATCACTATTTTGATGCGATGTTTGCAAATAAATTCAAATATTTTTCAAAGCAAATGAAATGATACTATATGCTACAGGATAATAACTTAATAAAAATCTAAAATCGTAAAAATAAACACTCTAAACGTGAAATGCTGCAGAAAATGAACTAATTTCTAACTCGTAGAAATCACAGGATACGCAACTGGACGATTAAGCTAGAATATAGCTTAAAAAGGAGTGAGAAAGAATGAAATAAAATTATTACACAGCCATATTTAGTAAACGTGAATGCATTATAACTTCTCTGAAAAAGTATATAAATGATAAGCATTATGCTATTTGTAAGTTGATAGACAATTTCAATCAAAAATTTTGTTATCCTTTATAAAATTTTATTTCTAAATTATCATCTCACAAACAATAAACTTACGTTACTGTATGTTACAAATGACTGTTCTTTTAATGTTTACATTATTACTAACCAAGTATTTAACATTTTATAAATGATTACCATCTAAGCATATTATATATTATTTTCCTTTTGGATACTTTGTAATCATTCATGCCTTGAAATCTGTGAATAGAATTCTGGTTAAAGTCAACATTATGCATATTTTATTACAGTTACTATAAGCACGATTAAACTAATACAAAAGATCATTCGTTAAAGCAATGCATAGCTTAGGCCTTTTCTGATGCTCAAAACAGTGTAAAATGTTATAAGCATCTATGCATAATCCTTCGCAATTCTTTAGTCATAAAGTATATTTCACATTTAATAATTTAACCAAATCAATTACTCCAACTCTCTTTTAAATTCCTCTCAAATTAAAGTTAGCTCGTTTTTATTTTGCTTTTCTGATCAATGATAAATCCATCTCGTTTCCATCACGTAAATTTTAATTTAAATGATGATTGGAAAATGAATTAGATGTCAGACATTTGTAGTACGATTTTATACAGCTTCTTTTTTAAAGGGCAATCAAGATTACCACAATACTTTTTTTCATTCGACGAAATTTACGTAATATTTTCTTACGTAATATTTACGTAATATTTTCTTTTCTTCTCGACGTAATATTTTCTTACAGCTACATGCACAACAAAGTAGGAGGATTTGTCTTAAATTCAAATGTTTCTGCTGTCGCACTTCAGAACGTTAATATAAAGACAGTGATATCGCTATAGATAATAATACCCAGGCAAATCACAAGGTAAGATATAATGGAAAGTTTGCAGTAAATGACTTAACTTTAGATTCAATACTATTTCAAAACGCCATTACATTTTTTCTGAGCAACCGATTTAAGCTTGAAACACATAACAATTTATATTAAGATGTTATTTTTATGCGCGTTGGTAATCTTAAATACAATTTCCACACCTTAGAAATATAGGGGAGACTTCAGCAAACTGATAAAATATGAAGTGGTTTATGTTAATATTACTGAATCCTATCTGCTGTTTTGGATATTGCTTTCACTCCATCTTTTAAAAAACACATATTTTTACCCTTTCATCGTTTTTTTATAAAATGCTCTCATATTTGATTAGCATTTTGTAATTAGTCATATGTTTTCCGCTAATGAACAAAGAAAGCATTTGATTATTATTTTTCAATCCTTACTAATAGTTCACACTTTCCCTATATATATAATTTAAATTTTCAATTGTTAATTAAATACATGTTATTCATCCACTCATATTCAAATTATTTTTTAAAACATGTAGTGGATGACGCTTGATGATAATACAGTTTTTATTTCAAATATGAATTCATTAATTAAATTAGATTAATTTTTAAATACTTTAATACGAATTTTAGTAGTTTTGATGAAATTAGAATTCAAGAGGCAGTATCTCAATCAGAAAAATCTAAGGATTTCCGTGTTTTCCACTTGAAGATGAAGAATAGAAGTTAAATTCTTGCAAAAATCAATAATTTTTTGATAAATTATTTATATTAATTCAAAAAAATTCTTTTTTAACCAAAGTGTGAATTGAGATAATTTTTTATTACTTATTTATACATAACTGCCTTCAATATATTCTTTATTATGATCATTATTAATTTTTTTACTCTTGTTGCTGTCAAAAAGTCGATGATTTTTACAGGTTGCTATCAAAAAAATCTGTGATGTTTATGTTGCCTTACTATCAAAAGTTTTCAGTCAAGTTAAGTTGACTCGGTCAGCTGATGATCTCGTCAGTTGTCTTTTAAATATTTCTTATTATTTTTCATGTGGCATTTAGAACTAATTCTGAGTGATATTTCTATCCATATGCTCTTCCAGCGAAATTTTAAACACATACAGATACAAGTAATGCCTTTAAGGTCACACTTTCGGAAGATACATTACTTTCAAGTTAAAAACTTAAGGCACTACTAGAGCTTTAAAGACAGGTGACTCAAAGCAAAATACTCAAGATGTAAAAATAATGTTGTTATTAAGAAATATTTTTCCCTGTCATTTAAGTAATGGAGAAAACCTTCCTAAGAATGTACAGCAAAGTTCAGCAAGATATTTTTTGATACCTCCTTGAGAAAACTGGGAAAAATGCTGTAAAAACTGTACATGATGGCACAAAAAATTCTCAAATTTGTAAGGAAAATATGTGTCAAATTTTTGATGGTTGAAAAGCACATATTTTAGATTAATTAGTTATGAGCTAGATTTTTAAGCAAAATGGCCCTCTTATTATATACTACTATTGGAAATATACTTAATTGTATTTAATAAACTAGCAGATTGTATAATATATATAAATATTAAAAATACTCTATATTTTTTTGGTTTGTCGTCATTTCAAAACATTGTGATAAGATGACATTTTTGCATTATCGTTTTTTCAATGTGTTATGGGATAAAATAAAAACTTATCCAAATAAGTATATATTAAACGATTTTTAAAAAAAAATATGTGAAGAAAATTGTTTATGTCAAAAAAGTAAATTTATTAAAAGCCTTCATTTTTAACATCATGCATATTCTCATATAATTCTTATGTAATTTTATTTACATAAGGCGGTGTTATTCTTGAAATACATAGAAACATTTTTTAGCATTTTTATATTATATATAAAAATGCTAAGTTATAATATAAAAATGCTAGTTATAATATAAAAATGCTTCAGAATATTTCATGTATCTTTCATTTACTGTAAAAATCTTTACAAAAATGTATAATTCACAATATATGTGCAAATATGCTCACAAATTTTCAATCAAACAGCTCAAATATTTATTAATTATATAATTTTTTCTCGTTTTTCCTGAAATTATTATTATAAATTTAATGCATTCGGAAGAATACATTAAATTTTTAAAACGTTTGTCAACAATACTTTTTTAATAGAAAAATAATTTTGATCATCATTTTCTTATTAATTAAAAGTTTTATTTACTTTAATTTAAGGAATTTTTAATCTTTCTTCAATGACAAGCAATTATTAGCTATTATGATCTTAAAATCTACATTTTTAAGATCAACAAAATGTCACGGTTTTGTTAACTTTCCATTTAATACCTTTCTTAAAGCAATTACATTTTTATTTATCGCTACATTGAATTTTAGCATTCCATAAGAAATATTTCAAATATTTTAATTATCTCAAGTATTATAACACAGACTGAGTAACGTGACAATTTTTTTATCAATATAACTTTTACTTTTATGTTATTAATTTTTCCTAGCTATACTTGGAAATAATACAGAATGGATTTTTTCTGGATATGTTTTGACAGTGATGTATAATTTGTAACTATTTAATGGGTGAAATTTTTATTATCTCTATAAAGCACTTATCAAAGATTGTTTTTTAATGAAAAACAGCTCTTCAGTTGCGAACAATTTAGTTAAACTTTAATGGAAGATTAATAGTTTTTTTCCTATTGATTGTTTCATTATGATAGCACAGTTTATCCCTGTCAAGAATGTAATTATTGATATTGGATAAAAAATGCGTATAGTAACAGCTGTTGAAAAGTATTTGCCGTTAAATTTTAATGGTAAATTTTCAAATTATCGCTTCGAAAGCGTATTTCGGAAACTAGGACGCGAAAAATTATTTTAGGCGAAAGTAATTGCATTTTATAAAGAAACAAACATATCGATCTAAAAAATTAACTTTAAAGGGAATACACTTTTTAAATGCACTTAAAGAAAGTACGTATTGTGTTATACATTGTTATCCGTTTAAACAATGATATATTATAAAAAGAAATCAAAATCTTCATTAATATTAGAATATTTTAAAGAAGAATTTATTCTATTTCTTACAAGATTGATGAATTTTTTTCAATTTCTAATTTTTACTGCAAATAATCTATATTTTTAATAAATTTATTAATGCAAATATGAATGTGCAAAATGATATTTGTTTCAAATCAACCTAAGAAATGATAATATAAATATTTTTTTATTATTTTTCTTCTTTATCTTTTTTCTTTCTGTCACAATAAACATCTTACGCCCAAAGCATTCTTAATCCTAGTTGCATGGATAAATAGTAAGATAGCAAAATCTTCCTCCCAAAATTCTATTATATTATATTATTCAATACACAAAACTCTTATACAATAATATGAATTATGGTTAATATTATACAAAGTTGCACAATACCTGTGTGCTTCAAAAAAAGTTATTACCATAAAAATGAATAGATTTCAATTTAAGTAAAATATATAAAGAATATTGGATAACAAAAAGATTTACATTGATAAATATTTGAGTACCTTTTCCATCACGTAATTTATTTTTTATTTAAAAATGATGTGGCTTATGGTACGACTTTTCATGCTGAGAATTTATTTCATACTGTCTATCATATTATCACGCTTCAAATGACTTTCTTAAAACAATTATTCGAAATATATACCAATTGTAAAACAATCAAGGATAGCAAAAAGTAAATCATAATGTTAATGTTAAAGAGAAAAGAAATATTAAACACAAAAGATCCTTAAATAAATTTCACTTTTAAACCAAATAAAATTTAGAAATTAATAAAGTATAGTATAAAGATAAAATATGATATTTTACCAAACTTTAGTTTATTTTTAGTCATAATAATATAACATTAAAAAAATTGAAAATGGAAATTAAGTTTAATAATAACTTTCGAGGAAGAGTTTATTTATAAATGAATTAAGGACTGATTTTGTATCGTTCACAAGGATTATAAAATTACGTTTAGGCAGTGAAATATAAATACATCATTTGAATGCTTTTTTAGACCTTTCTACATATTCTCAATAGAGTCCCTTTTAGTGCCGAAATTAGTAAAGATTCCATTTATTATATTTGTGTGAAAGCTGGGATTTCTTCTAAGATTTAATAAATTATTTTTATTATCTAAAACCATCGAATAGAGTGCTTTTACAGAAATGATAATGCTGCAACCCCATGAGATAATACTTCCTTTACCAAAATATCGTTTTAGAGAACAATTTTCATTTCTTGAATCATGTAATTGGATATTCATGTCTGCTTTTGTTTCTCACGATTTTGAAAGATTTTAAAATTATAATGGGGATAACAGTCTAAATGTGTTGGAAATAATCTGATGGTAACTAAAAATTAAACTAATAAACGACTTTTGTTGTTTCAATGCTAGATGATACTATCACGATGTTGATAAACTAAATATTTTATATAATTGTAAATAAAAACAGGAAATATATAAGATTTATAAATATGTTGTCAATAATATCCTCTCATAAAATACATGTTAATTTCATGCATTAGAGCTTAACTAAAGCTTCAAAGCCCAAAATTTAAAAATAGAATTATTATTGACATTTAGTTCTGAGTGAGTTTTTTGATGTTTATTTAATTATTATTAGAAGATTCATTGACGATATTTTTTGAGTATATTCTTCATTTATTTCAAAATATCTATGAATTAATTTTGGCAATCGAGTTAATACTAAACTAAATTGCTGTTTGCAATATTTAAGTGTTATCAAGTAGTATTTATGGAAAAACTTAGATAATGTAAAATATTGGCTTATCATATAATTCATATTATATTTCATGCGTTCGTTCATTTCGTTTTGTAAAATATTTATTAAAATATGTTTTTTTTTTATTTATTAAGATCATTGTTTCTGAAATATGCACTATTTTGTCACATTTTAAAGAATTTTATTACATTTTGATTAATAAATTTTTTAGAAATTTATGCAGAAGAGATCTCAAAAAGCTTACAAGAGTTATTTTTATAAACACTTAATATTAAAAAAAGTAAACAATTCCTACTTATCAGAAAAAATTTAGGAAGTTGGGAAAAAATTATTTTTGTTACTTTTTATTAAATAATGAAATTTGTTGCTCCCATTTTGGTCTTAGAAATGAAGGAGGAGTGCAGTAGCTTCTTGGGGTATGGTCCACAGAGCACCTGAGGGTAGAAGTCTGACTTCTAACTCACATACTTCAAAACCTTTTTTACAGGATGGATTTCATTCATGCAAGTCATTCATTCATCCACAGATCATAATTTAGATCTGAAACGGAAGACGTTCATCTTTGACGCAGTACCCCCTGCGGTAATACTGTCGACTTGGAGGAGTTTATGACCACGACAGTTTCAACGTCTACTACTCACGGAGAGTCTTCGAGTGACAGGTTCGAGTTCGGAGTTCAAAGGATGTGAATACAGCGCCCTACTAACCAGGGTTACCGAGCCTAACAATTACAATTACTATAAATAATTGATCAAAAATTATACTAGCATTGAATTTTCAACGTCAATTGAGGAATCAAAGCCAATTGTGACAAATCAAAATGAGTGAATTTTCTACACCAGTTGAGGTAATGGAATACAGATTAGAAAATTCTAATTTTCTTTATTCTGCATTATTTTAATTCAAAACCACTTCAAAATGAATTTGAAATATCGATTAATTAACAATTTTTGATTTTAAATACATTAAACATTACAGAAATATACAGAATCGTTTAAAATAATCTGTCAAAAAATGTTAAGTTTAACTTCATTAGTGCGGGGAAGAAAAACA
>JAOUZG010015612.1:0-12784 GCA_026289955.1 Argiope argentata | reverse complement strand
GAGGTGATGTTCTCTCCTGTAGCAGATTATAATGTCGGGGGGGGGGGGAATTTATTGCATATTTTTCGTTTGTAAACAATGGTTGTTTCTTTTTCACAGACTTAAAATCAGAATTCAATCCATGAAATCCATGAATCCATTAAAATTTGAATTTTATAACATATTTAAGCTATCAAGTGATTTATTTAAGACATCAGAAGCGAGCATATTTAAGACATCATATCAATCAAAACTTACCTTATCTGAAGTAAAATTATTCTCAATTATTCTCGTCCATTTTCAGTTGAAACATCTTAAATCAAATGAGGTTTTCAGATGAAAGCAATAATGCAGCATTTTAGAATTTTGAGATTATTGAATTTATGTTCTGTGATACTATGTTGGTTTCTTTTGAATTTAGATGGGCGTTGAAGATTAGCTAGTCTCAGAGCAGTTAGTGTCTCTAACCATATTTTATTAAGTTACAAACGCTATTTTTCTGCTAATACTAACAGATCAATTTTCTGCTTAAGGACCAGTATGGATTTTAAAATATACTAGAAAGGTTTTTATTTTAGTTTTATATATTGTTTGCTATACTTGCGCATCTATAGCGTTAGCTTCATAAGCCAAATAAAATCCCTTGGGCTGAAATGCACTTTTGTCTAATGGTGATGTTACTCGGTTACAAACCTAAAGGTTGTAAGTCAGTCCTAGGGCAATTATTAGTCACACATCAATATTTTAATGCCGAACAAAATTTTAAAAATATATATTGATTAACTTTCATTAGCTATAAAGGAACTGATAAAAGTTTAGATTTTGAATACACCAAACATTGCACTCCTTAATGCGCACAGTTTATTTACCAATTCAAATAATAATTTATGAGCTTTTTGGTTTAATTTTCTTTTTTCTTTGTTTTTTTTTTAAATTTGGTAAATCTTTTAGCATCGCTTTCTATTAGTTAGGGAATTTATCTCCCTTTCTTTTATTAAAATAAATAAAATGTCTTGAAGTAATATATATAATTGAAATAAATTTAATAATTTGATTTATGTGACAGGTTATTAAATAAGCTTATAAATCAACATTGTGTCCGGTAACATTATCAGAAAAACAAAATGCATATTTTGATGCAAGCTTAGAGCAATCGACTTAAAACAATACAATGAATATTTTGAACTTTACAAAACTTTAACATTTTTATTTAAATTGATTTTTTTTCAAATTAGTAAAAATTGGATATTTTAAGTCCATTTTCAATCATTTCGTGATATGATAGACAGATTAAATTTTAAACAATTGAATATAGTCTGCAAAAAAAAACTTTACTTTACTTAAAAAATATATATAAAAGTTATTTACGCTTTATCACGAATTAAGTTAACTTTGAACTCTTCAATTCAATTATTCGATCCAGTGATGTCATTGGATTTGAGAACCATTAAATCTTAATATATTAAAAAGTGCCAAAATAAAAATTAAAAAACTGGCTTTTAGTGCAATAATAAAAGTTTTATTTTTTTATCAGTCCGTAGCTAAATTTATTTTAATTGAAATTCACTTATTTTATCCCATTTAAAAGATAAAACTGATCAAAACGATTAAAAAAGTGCTAATGATCGAATTATTTGTAATAAACGCGTCAGACATAAAAAATATAAAACATTATAAATGATGATTTCCTTGTTCAATTTGTATTTGAAACTATACTTGTCGTTCATGTATAAATGTATTCTTCTTTAATATCCTTAATGCATTAAAAATACTTTTAAAATAGCTAAAAAAAGTTCTGCTTTTTTCATCTACTTCTTTCCTTTGGCTTCAGTTTTTTTTTCTCATATCACGAAAAATCTTCCATTTCCTCTTTTATCCTAGCTGACACGTAAATTCTCTTTTTCGTCTTATCTGTCTTCCTGTCTCACGTTTTCTTTTCAGAAAAAAGAATTAACCTTACTGTTTTTATTATCGATAAAAAAATTTTCCTTCAGTTTTTTCCATATTTTTATAAAGACATATGTTAGGAAATAATATTTAGTTTTAGTTATATGCTATGAAAATTAATTCAATGGTATATATGTCTTTTTGTAATTTTCGTAGAATCAAATAATCGGGATGAATTTTCGTCTTTTTAATAACGCTTTTTTACAATCCTGGTCTGAATTTTGCTTTTATAGGAAATAAAATTGTAGACACAATATATTATTTCAACAATTCGTGAACTTTCTGGGCTACATTTATTTTCTAAATTTCAAAATACTTAGATAATTTTGGTTCAGTGTGAAATTAAGGAAGATTTAAGTTATATTGAATAGTTGACAGAAATATTTATAGAAGTGAAGTTAATTCAATCATGATGTCAAATAAAATTAAAATTTCTACAAAACTGTTTAAAACTTTGAAAATAAATAATTTTTTAAAGCACATAATATAATTTGATTTATATCTGATCGTTCATCATTTAAAAGAATCAAGGATTCTTTTTGCACTGGCTTTAGTTTTGGAAAGAAAGTTGATATTTTCGTTAGATTCATCATATATTCTTGTACTTTCATTGTATAGAAGAGAATTAAATAAATCCTTTGTTGGAAACAAATATTTCCCTTTACGAAATACAATGTTTTGAAAATAGCTTACGACGGTCGCAAACTTCTCTTATTAAGTTTAAGCACAAATCTTATAAGTGGGAAAAACTACAGGCATTTATACTGCACTTTACCTTCTAGGTTAAGTCATACCAAGTCGCTATCAGAAATGTTATCGTTGTTTTTATTTAGAGAATTAGGATTTTTTTAATGTCCCTGGAAAAAAATTGTACAAAGACAGAGAATGCAATAGTCAACAACTGTACTTCGAGACTCTGATAAAATTCTATGAGTATAATAATCAGTAAAAAAAATGAAATCTCTGACCACAAATTTCAAATTATTAGGTAACAACATTATTATTTTTAAATCATTATTTATTTTAATTAATTTGAAATTAACCCGTTGAAAGCGCTTTGAAACAATCACGGAACTTCGTTCTCTCTCTCTCTCTCTCTAACCTTCATTTTCAATTTTTTCTAACTGACAAACAAAGTTTTAGAGATCTACCTATTTTGAGATGAGATAACTGCTACGATCTACCTTTTAGAAACGCATCCGCTTTCAAAGAAGCATGCGTAATAATTGTGCTGAATTTTATATAAGCCAGATAACTTCCTTCGAGCTGAAGGGTCCCTTTTGCTTAATTGGTATGTTACTCAGCTAATAACCATAAGATTGGGAGTTCGGGCCTAGCGCAATCCACACACACCGACATAGTAAAGCATTAATGGTAAAATCGGGTCGACCTTTTAGAAACACACCTAGTTTCAAAGAAACATACAGGATAATAATGCAATACTAGCAAAGATTTATGCGATTAAAAGGTGTTGATGAATATTGCCATTTATGCTTTGTTTTTTACTTACGCAATATTTTGAGCTTCAATTACTCTATAACACCTAAACATAAAAATGTTCTCACATGATAAAGAGAATTTTTGAATAATACCTATATGTCTTTTCTGTTCATGTGTGTTGTAATACGATAACTTAAAAACAATAACAATATTTTAATGGATAATATCGAGGCATTCGAAAATACACCTAAGTTATTTCGGATTTCAATGGTTATTTATTCATCCCAAATAGCAAACTAACTTCCCTTGTTGAAAGCTAAGTTTTTATTTCTGTATGCATTTAGAAACCTTATCTCAAAAGTACCAAAAGTTAAACGATGCTGATGAATTTACAATGCTGTCATTTTAAGAAACTTTCATAACTGTATGAGATTTCTGTCCGAATTTGTTAAAGGAGAAATGCATCCCTTTAAATTACAAACTTCCTTCCCTGTCGTCTGTCTAGAATAATTTTAAAGATGTTCTGAAATTTGGATGAGAATATTTCCATTAATTCTTTAGTAAGAATTTACTTGCACATATAATTTATATCTATATGTAAGGTTTACTATCATTTCATGCTCTGTAGTAGAGTATCACCATACTGGTCACTACGGCACTCCTGAAAGTACACTGAAAAAATCTGATTTACCGGATCACCATGACATCAATGGTGAAATGAATGAATTTGTAATTTTATGGCACAAAGGCCATAATAATGCAATACTAGCAAATGCCATACTGCGCCAAAAATATGGTAAAAAGTATCTTACAAGTATTAAAATTTGAATACAACATGTAAAAAATTTGTTACACTCTAGTTATTAACTGATAAATCAGTAATAATTAAAAGTACTCGATTCAAAATATTTAAATGATGCTAAATAAGATGCAAAAAGCCAATTTCTTTTTAAAATTTAAAAATGTTCGGGTGAGGATGTTCTCCCACCATGTCATAAATATTTAAAGCTGACAATCCAAAATAATGTAACCTACGAGGGTTTAAAGAGTTGGACATTCTGTTAAAATATGAATGACGGTAAAATCGACCTGACACGTTGAACAAATTGGGCACTGTTCGACAAACCAAAGATGTTTATGAGTGATTTGGGAGTGCCCGATGTGAAGCTGAGTCGACTTCACATTGAATTTTCTCACCGAGACAACTGGCCTCAAGGTAATGTTTGGTTTAATGGAGTGCAATTTATTAGACGCCTGAAGGTCCCATGACAGCTGCCATACTGAATGAACCTAACTAGAAACTTGTCTCTTCACATCAATGGTGGAAACATTGATTTAGTTCTAAAAGCTATCACTGCCCATGGTTCAACTCTTCCCATGGGAAACACATACCGTCATCTATAAATGCTTGTAAACCTGATAATTTCTGTATCCATCATGGTTTGCGATAACCAACCATTATATTTAAAGCGTATCATTCATTATCCTTTCTAAAATGACTTCTGGTAGAAAGCAGTGGCGTATATTCAGTGATAATTAAAATTTGGAACAATGTAAATAAATGAATTCTTCTAAAGATTATCCAAAGCTATAGCTTACTCACCTGCTCCAAAGGCAAAGAACAAACTCTGGTCGGGATTCTGTTGCATTAACTGCACCACCCTACTGCCCATTCTCTTGTTGCGGTTATAAATGAGTTCTTGTCTGAAGTAGAGGTCGATGTTCCTTGCCAGGGTGGCATCTTCATCGGACAAAGAGTTATTGGAGAGGTTCGGCACTGGTGCTGTATCCTGTCCAAATACCACCGAGTTGAGATCGCCACAGTTATAATGCCGGATCAGATCATCCGTGGTGTAAGAGGAATGCATTTCACTTTCTCGCAGTTCGTGCTGCAGAAGAGTGTGGTTCAGAGCAAAAAGTACCTGAAAGAAAAGAAGATGCTTTTGAGAAACAGATTATGTATAAAGAATAAAACAGGAACAATAGATTGATTTTGATTCTTACATTTATGCCTTGTTTAAAATTATTATTTCTAGAATAAATACAATTCACCTTCGCTAGAATAAATACAATTCATCCTCACTAGAATAAATACAATTAACCTTCACTAGAATAAATACAATTAACCTTCACTAGAATAAATACAAATAACCTTCGCTAGAATAAATGCAAAAAACCTTCGCTAGAAAAAAATGCAATTAAGCGTCGCGAGAAAAAATACAATTCATCTTCACTAGATAATACAATTCATCTTCACTAGATGAAATACAATTCACCTTCACTAGATGAAATACAATTCACCTTCGCTAGATGAAATACAATTCATCTTCATAAGAAGAAATACAATTCATCTTCGCTAGAAGAAATACAATTCATCTTTACTAGAAGAAATACTATTCATCTTCAAAGCGTATTTCAATTCTGAGCCAAATGATTTTATTTTACGAACATTAAATAATCATCATATAACTTACAAATGTGACACCTGAAGAATAATATTATGTGTCAAGATAAATTATTTTAAATTATAACTACGCTTATTTATTTAAGCTAATAAATTTAGGGTTTTATGGTTATTTACTTGGACAACAAGCTAATTATACCTTTATTTGAATGATTTGGATATTATATCTGAAAATTTCAAATTTAGAAAATTATTTTAACTATACATACACTGTTTAATTTTGTCTTTCCAACCGACTTTAACACTATCAACATGTAATGGTGCAAAAATCTATTCTAAGATGCAACAGATTCTGCCCTTGTCGTCTGATATCGCTGGCAAATTTCTTCCATTTACCTTTTTTGTAAATATTATTAATTTGATACTCGTGGCTCTTGTTTTATTCTTTAGAGAAACTCCTTTATATAGATTTGTGGGGCAAAGAGATTTTTTTTAAATTTTCAAATGGTATAAGGATAATTTTTACTGTAATTTTTTTTTTTGAATATTATCGTTGAAAAACGCAAAAATATTCCTTAAATTTCAGTAATTGACTTGATACTCAAAAAAAAATTTCTCCAAATTACAAAAATATTTCTCAAATTCGATGATATATAAATTGTTAAATAGATATAAATAGATGTATAAAAGTTTTTCAAATGTTTTTCAATTTCAAAAGTTACAAACATAAATATTTTAAATTAAAAAAATACTAGCCCTTTTTAAAAATGAATAATTTGTAATATCCTCCCAATAAAAAAAAGATATTTAGGAGACTTAACACTATATTTAACAGAAATAATAATCGGATTTTTGATATAAATGTATTAGTTTCTGGAAAGCCGGTTGATCAAAATTTTGCGAAATATTTTGGAAAATGATTTTTTTTTTCACTTTGAGCATTTTTTGAAAAAATTCTAATCAATATTTTTACAAATCCATCTCCACTTCTACTAAGCATGCATTTAAGTGTGAGTAGAAAAAAAATCATGCAAATTACAATTTGGTAGAAATTTAACATTTTTTTGCAAACAGTATTTTGGAAAAATGCAAATCGACATAAGTATTTTTAAAGTTCATCACAACTAAATTTTAGTAAATACCACTCATAATAAGATGGTATTTTTTCTCAGAACAATAATTTGGCATTTGTAGATCCTAATATATCAATAATATTAATATATATCATTATCATATTTATTAATATCCATTATCCTAAATAGGGATTATTAGAAAAAAATTCCACTTTTTTTTTAATCGATAAACCTTTTTTCGAAATTTATTTACTAAATGATATTCAATTATACTTATCAAATATATATTAATATATGTGGCAAATTCTGGACCATTTTATTGAAATACAAATGAAATTAGTTATTTTGAATATAATCATAATAACCAGTGAGAAGTTCAATTGAAATGAAAGGCGAAAACAATAAAACTATAAACAATCAAATATTTAATCCTTGAGTCGCAAATAACTGATTCTTTTGTTTTATTTTAGGGAAAAGAATTAAAGGGCTTGGCTACTTACACATGAAATATATTTGATATAAACACTGGAAGTAGGTGTGGCACCTGATATCAAGTTAGACAAAATAATTCCATATATCAATAAATATTTGTCCTATTATTTTGAAATCTTACAATTTTTTGCTAGTAGTTCACTGGTTTTTCAAACAATTTGAGCCAATTGTTCAATGATCATTTTTGACTCAAAACTAACAAATCGATATATTTGTCAGTTTTCTGAAATTCTCAGGATATCGAGTCCCCATAAAATTCTAGAAAATAATTCTAGACTGGCCACCTTCCAAAGTATGTATATTCCCTCTATTTTATCTTTAGGCAAAACCCTGAATCCTGTAGAATAAAATTCATATCCAATTTTACACGTACTGCTCACAGTTAATAACATGTATGCTATGCATCAAAAAAGGTTTAAAAGAGTTCTTAATAATTCATCTTCCAAAAAAAGAATCATAAACATGATTAGATTTCTAATTGATCATAGATAACTGTTACGGCTCGATTAAGCTCATCAGTTTTTGAGTATCATTTAATATCACGCATTTTTATAATAAATCCTTTTAACCCTTCAAGTTATTAATTTTTTTAATGCCCTCATATTTTTATCCCTAATGTGCATTATGATATCATTCATCCATTTTGTTGTACTCCAGACCTTCTTCACTCTAATTTTTATCACTTATTGTTATGTTATATGTCTGTGTATTTTGTCTCTTGTATGTTTCTTTCCAATAATGTAACAACAACTGTGTAACGTTTTTTTTTAATAAGTCCACCTACATCTATACCAAACCGGAAAGGGGCCATTTGAGCCCTAGAAACGGAGGTGTGGTGTTAAGTGTTATGCATCAAAATAGAAAAAAAAATGTTAGCTTTCTATTTGTTTTTTTAAATAAGATGGGAAAAAAACGGCACCTTAGAAAGGGTTGAAAAATTAAATTTTTGTTAAATTCTATATTCGTAACCATTAAATGTCTTTCGTCAAAGCATAAATGAAAGTAATAATAATAAACAAACTTTATTCACCTGAATAAAGGACTTTTCAAAACGAAACACCATGACTCATATGAGTCAAAGAAAGAACTCAAAGGATATTCCCGAGGATACTTCTAACCGAGAATATGAAAAGAAACATCATGCAAATGGGGATTTGAGAGTGTATTCATGTTGCGGTTTTTTTCGTTCATTTTTAGTGGTGAGATGTAGAAGAACCTCGAATTTCAATGTACCCATCGAGGTGACGAAAATCCCTCCTGAAAATTAAGGGGTTTTTTTCTATTCCAGTCTTTTTTTATCTACCTTTCACCAGTGTGATTTTGCAAATGTTTTCCAAAAAGATTTGTTTGAAAGCCATCTCAAGATATCTCTCTCTCAATGGAAAGATACTATCTGACAGAAAACTATTTCGTGTGTGTTTCATCGGTGCTGGATTTGCATGGCCCGAATTTTGCATTTCGGTTTCCTTACAATGATAACGCTAAAGTACTGAAACAAAGCACATATGACATGTTTTCCATTCAGTGTATATTCATTTGAATATCGGTCTGGTCGTATGCATCTGAGTGAAATGATTTCCATGGCAAGGTGCCTCGTATTTTGTAACGACAAAATTTATTATTGGTAGGTATTGCTGAAACGGAATCTTCCGCATTTACCTTTCAAATTTTAGATTATATTTAATGCTAATATGTGTTTTAAATTCAGCTCTAGAATATTTAGTATTTTTGAGCACAATTAAGCTTGGATTTTACAATTTTTTAATATAAAATGTGATTACCTAGAAATTTTACCTTCCATATACCGATAAACAAGCTAATTTAGAATCAATGCTATCCAATATACAGGGTGCTCATTAATTATTGTCGGGGTTTCTGTACCTCATAACTTTCGAATAAAAAGTATTACGCAAAAAACGATTACGTATTCGTAAACTGCAACTCAAAGAATTTTACGTGGCAACCTTGTCATTTTAGCGTATTTGCAGTCTGGGTAATTATGACGACATAAATAAAAATGGCAACCGTGCAGGAGAAGGCAATGGGTGTATTGTGGTTTTTCGAAACTAAATCAGTCATAACTACTCAATATCACTTCAGGACCACGTATAAGAAAGATCCTCCTTCGGATAATTCTATCAGACGCTGGTTAACACGATTTCAGGAAATTGGTAGCGTTCTACATCGAAAGGGAGCGGGAATACCAAGCGCTTTGCAGGAAAAATGTTGATCGCATTCAATAAACTTTTACTAGCAGTCAAAGAAAATCACCTGAGACAATCAGCTGTGCAGTTACATGTGCCACATACGACAATATGGTAAGTTCTCTATAAACGCCTTCAGCTTCAGTGAAAATTGTGTAAGCTTTAATATAAGTTTTAAATAAGCTTTTTGTGCACTTTAATATCATTAATAAAATTCTTTGAGTTGTAATTTACGAATACGTAATCGGTTTTTGCTTAATATTTTTATTCGAAAGTTATGAGGTACGGAAACCCTCATAACTTTTTAATGAACACCCTATATGGCATTTTAAGTAATTATGGCTATTTTATTTCAAATATTTTAACCAGAAACTTCTGATTATGTAATCGTCGAAATCTGATAGAAAATAATGTTCATTTTTATTTATTTATTTACATGCATGAATACTTTTGTATAAATTATTAAAAGTAGGTATTCGAAAGAAATATTACCTTGAATTTATATTGTATTAATTCTAAAAAAATCTATTTTTCTTCTTTTAAAACAATAAATTTCTGCAATAAATTTTTGATAGTTAATTTTTCAGTTGCAATCTATAGTTAAAATGCTAAATTATTTCTGAAAAAAAAAACTAAATAGTAGAGCAATCTATTATTTTTCAGATGAAAAAATACTGTGGGTTGTACTTAATAAAGTTGTACTTAGAAGGGAAAAAATTCCATTATTAAGGCTTTTCATTGCCTTTAATATAGAATGTAATCATTCATACAAACCATCCTTTAGATGATGATGGTGATGGGCCTGATTTACAACGGAAGGAAGGGTGCAGTAGCAGCTTTTGAAGGTAAGGACCCCTAAGCACCCGAAGGTAGAAGTCTGACTTCTAGCTCATATGAAGATGATAAACATTTATCTTTTTCGCTTTCACAGCCCTCATTTACTGCATAGCACAGTCGCCCTCTTCACAGAGTACTTAAGTACGGTTTTCTATATTTAACAAGTATGAAAAACGAAAATGTGAGCACTTATGAAAATGTTGAATTCTTCCATGGGCACCTCAATATTCGCTATTACTTTCCGGAAAACTGGAAGCGAAGATATTGCAATACAATTTTAAGCTTATTTAATAATTATGAGTAAAAAAACCTATACATTTTTTCTTATATATATTATTATTGCGGAAATAATCAAGTAGTATCAAAACCATCATTTAATTTTTTTATTTAATTTATATAATCTGCATTTTTTCAGTACTTTAATCAGAAATCTATTAATATTATAAGCTTTATATTAATAATCTATAAATCTTCTACCTAAGTAATCCATTAATCTTCAGTAATCTATTAATAAATATATATTGAATATATGTAATATATGTAACATATACTTTAATACATACTGAAACATGTAATTTTTAGGTAGACATATTTGATTCTGCAATAGTTTATTTTTAATGAGATAAAATATTATTTGAACCATTTTTGATTCTAAAAATTTCAAATGTTTAAGCAAATCCTAAGATACATAACTCTTTATTCTCTAACACAAAATAAATTATTACTATAAAGTAAATCTTATTTCTAAAACTCATTTAATTCTATTTTCTAATCTAGAATCCAACAGTCAAAAAAGTTTTGGCGTGGAAAAGAATACCGCTAAAAGTTTCTCAATGCTCGTGATGACAATATCAGTTAATAAGTCACTTTCTTAAAAATCTTAAGCTTCTGGGGACTTTTCGTTGATTAAAGTTTCACTTTCTTGATTGAAAGTTTCTTTCAAACTCAATTGACTTATTTGAAGCGAAGCTACTAGGGATTTTGAAAAAAAAGAAAAGCAATATGAAAGTTTTCACTAATCTTTAATTACAGTGAGTTAATTAATTAATTAGTATCAAAAGTTATAGTTGGATATGAGGCATTCTGGATAATGAAAATAAATTAAATGTAGCTTTTCCTTCTTCAATTATTAATTAGTGATTTATTTGAAATACTTTGGTTTGAAAAATTCTGAGACTAAGCTAGCTAAGAATTATTGATTTTTAATTCTAAATTATATTTTTTAAGGAATACAGATTTTTGTTTTCATTCAAATATTATATTTATTTTATTTGTTTTCAGATAAATTCAGATAAATTGCTATAATGAATTAGTGAAAATAAAGTTGTGAAAAAAGAAATAAGCTGAAAAGTTACAATGAATTGTTTTACATTTTTTTAGAAAAATCATTTTAGAATTTTTGTTTCTCAAAACATGTTTTTCTAAGTTTATATCTTTTCTGTTCAGGTTGTTAAAATTGAATGATTTATTTAAAGTAAGGTCCATATTTGCCATTGATAAAACTCCATTCCATGTTTTCTTTCCCATATTATTTCAATTATGACTTCTAACAATATGTATATATTATAACTTCTTACAACTTCTTCTTATGACTTCTAACAATATGTATGTTATTTTATGGAAAATTCAGCTTTCATTCCTACATAGGTAGTTGTTTATCCGAATTCTAGCGTAAAGAATCCAAAATGGTGTGATCCGTAGAGAACATCACCCCCTGCTTAACATGGGAGATTTAGTGCCAAATATGGAAACCCAATGCTTTAGTTGGAGGATATCTTTCTCCGGGACACAAGACGTAAAAGCGTAACGAGTTGGCGATTTTAAAAAACTGCGCCGAGAAGATGATGTTCTCTCCTGTCGCACCCCAAATTGAATATGCCAATGTCATATAACGAATAAAAATTAGCATAAAAGAAATAAAAATAATTAAAAGTAATGATAAAAAATAATATTAATGAAAATTATAATGGTTTGTGTATCGCCAACCTTATACGACTTTCGAAGAATCGTTACAACAATGAACAGATAGATATATCCTAACAATGTACAGATTTTAAACAATTTATTACTGGGATTCGTTTAATACATAAGTATTAGAAAACTAAATAAGTATTTTTGAACAGTCTTTCCCCGATCAATTGAAAAAAAAAATTGACACAAACTACAATCTTATTAACAAAGCTGCAAAAAGACTTAGTCAATTCCTGGGTTATAGTGATTACATGCGCGCGAAAATAAATATTGATAGATGGAGACGAAGTATGGAATTTGATTCAAAAAACGACATTGATCTGCAGTGAAGAAATTAAAAACGGTACTTACGTATTAGACTGCCTTCGCCAACGATCGTCAACGGTTTAGAACTCATTGGCGACGGATTTAAATTTGGTGATAAAGATCAACGGATT
>JAOUZG010015604.1:0-15609 GCA_026289955.1 Argiope argentata | reverse complement strand
ATTACTAGAGATTAAATTTAATATTCATCTTAATTTTTCCTAAATCCCGACAATGATTTTCGAATGTTTTTGGCATTTTTTCAACGATAGATTACGTTTTTGTCCTGAAATCAACGTTTTAGTAAGTACTTTATAGCTTCATCCTTTTCTAATTTGTAAGAAGAACTTCATCTTTTTCTATTTTGACACAGAAGCACTCTGTTTTATATATGTATCACTTAGAAAACGATTTGAAAAGGAAGTTCGAAAACTGCGGAAGCTACTGAATAGATGAACTAAATATTTAAGTTTCTAATAGCACTATAATATCATGAGACTGATCATCCATTAGGAACTTATATTCAGAATCACTGAATATTCATTTTTAAGTCAATTAATATTTTTTTCTGCTTCTGACAATTTGAAGGATTCATAGAAATGAAGGTATATATTAAAGATTTAACTGAAATTAAATATAACAAGCATCCATGAAAAACTGGTTTTGAACTAAAGAAAGGAAAACTATGTGTATGTTATTCAACAGAAATTATTATTATTATAACATTAACAATATTGGAAAAATATTCAGCATTTTATTTTTTGATACAAACACTATGCGGTTCCAATGTCCAACTAACCAGGATATCCCGGTCTTACAATTACAATTTCAAGAAATAATTGATCTAAAATTTATACTAGCATTGAATTTTCAAAGCAAATTCTTAATCATTGTACTTCTCAGAATACTGCAAATGTTAGGATATAATTTTAATATCAATCTGCATCACGTTCATTGGATTTTGCCTCAAAAACAATAGCCAAATTACTAATTAAAAAAAATAATGTTCTCACATGATAACTTAAAATTTGCGACCAAGAATTTCATTTTTTTTAAAAAATTGATTATTTGCTGGAATTATCGAAAGGCTATTTTTAATACATTTTTTTTAATTGTAGACTCAGAAAGCCTTAAAAATTGGAGAAATATTAAAATGTATGTTTAATTACCTGCCGATTATAATATTTCCTCCATATATAACACACCACGATGAGAAAGTAAAGATTAAAGTGATGAATTATTACCGTAGTGAAATGACTGTTTGAAAATCACATCATCTACGGCACCTAAATGTTCAAGATTCTCCCCCAAGCAACATTCTGAGCGCTTTATCCTCAGGGTTCATTAACCTGAATGATTCCCGGATACGCTGTTATGCCCGTGCGATACCCACACACGTTAACGATGCATAATTTTAAGATTCCCAATCTACATAATGACTAGTTGAATGCCCTGTGATAATAAGGCGGAATAACGGCACTTAAACAAGGAGGGTTGAATGATACAAACTTAATGGGAATTGTATATCAAAAGTAAATGCATTTAAAAAGTGATTATTGAAGATAGAAATTCAGTGCTCCTGCGAGCAAAGTTGCAGTGGATTTCTGAGATGAATGCTTTATTTGTTTATTCACTGTGATGTATAAAGATTATTGGTTTGGCTTATTGCTCTTTAAAGCGCAAGAGCTGAAATTTGCTATTACAGAGAAACGCATACAAGGTGATTCAAAAGGTTAACTCTACATTTTATAAGTAGATCAGGTATACAGAAAAAAATCGTTTTTATAATTCAGGGTGTCCAAAAAGTTCCCGAACTCCAAATTTAAAAAAATCATTTTCCATGATTTTTTTTCAAGTATATTAAATTTTGCCATATGAGTAATGAAACCATGGACATGCTTGAATATTTTTTCGGCGATCTACTTATCTCAAAAAATCTTTGGCCGCCTCGATCCCCTGATCTGACCATCCCGGACTTTTTTCTGTGGGGATAGTTAAAGGACAAAATATATGAAGGTGATCCTCAAACAATAGATGATTTGAAAATCGCAGTTACCCCAAAAAAATACAAGAAATATCCTTTCGAAAAACATGCGCAAACGAATTCAGCTTTGTCTCCATGAAAGGGATGGACATTTTGAACATTTATTATAAATGTAAGTTCAATATTTTTTCTTTAGTTATGTTAAAAATGCTTTTTATCATTGGCATAAAAATAATTCTTTTTAAACCTGTTGTTTTTGTAAAATAAATTCACAAATCATCAGTACGGGAACTTTTTGGACACCCTGTAGAACATGGGATTACAAACCCAAACTATAGAGGGTCAAGCATAAGGGTGGCGAGTCTTCCTCGCGCTCCGGGTTAGAATTCCTAGCGGGCATGGTTGTTCTTCTTCTGTGTTCTATCTATGAGGAGTGTGAATCGCACCTCCCCCTCCTGTAAAAAGGGGTTGTGCAAGCGAGTGTGAGGATTGAGGTAGCTAAGTGTTACTCTTTCCTTAGTTGCCACTACTGAAAAAACAAGAGATGCTCACTCGATTTAAATCGCTGAAAGATACCTGTCATAGGGCTTGTAAAAAGGGACATAAGTGCTGGCTTGTGTAAGTGCTTGTAAAAAGTGTCATTCATAACAATAACATTGGTTGTGAATGAATTAAATAAAAGTAAATAATACATCAAATGAAATGTTTAGCTCTGATTTTTAAGGAATGCAAACTGGTAATAGCCTAAAACTTTTGTTGCATAAACAATCATATGCGTTGAGATTATATATTCTGACGGTAACCAAAAGCGGCAACTATAATCTGCCCCAGGCACAAGAAAATTTTGAGTTTTTGGAATGTCGCGGCATCATAGACGGGAATTGGGGTAGATTTCTAAGGACCATCATAGACAATCCCCACCATAGGAGGCACAGGCCATTTTCGGATGGTGTAAGTATCCGGTAAAAGTTTTAAATATGGACTTTAATTGTTATAAATATTTGTTTTTGATATCGATTTCTAAATGCTACTTCATTTGTCATATTGTCAACAAATCGTAATGGAAGTGTCTAAACAAATCTTCCAAAAAATATTAGACATTTTTTATAAATTTGCTTAAGCATAAAAGGAACTCATTAGAGTTAGCGCATAATCATTACTCAGATGCTTTAACAGATGAAACCAAATTCAAAACGGAATTTAATATTGTAGAAGAATATAGAGAAAAAGTTTTGAGAATGTTATTTAGGTCTAAACGAGTATTTGGGAATATTACGGGCAAGCAAAATAATTATGGCGATAAATCTCATTTGGTTGTATGCAATTTCGTATGAAACGATTTCTCCACTACTTCCTGAAATTGAACTGTATAAATTTGGCGATGAATTGAGAGATTGGCTAACCTTCTGGAACCAGCTTAAAAATATAAAAGAAAACAAAAATTTAACTGATTGTGATATTTTCATTACTTAATTCAATCGACAAAATAAAGCCCGAATTTAGAGACTTTGTTTAATATTTTCCTATCACTAATGAAAACTATTCTTTGGCGATAGAAAGCTTTACTGAAAGATATGGAAGAGAAGAACTATTAATCGATATTTATGTTCGAGAATTATTAAGACTGGTTTTAAATAATGCTGCTAAAAGGACACAAGATCTTTTAAGTGGTTTGTATAGTAAAATTCCTACTCAATTTTGGGCTGTAAGTAGTTTAGGTGTAACTACGAATGGCATTAATGATTATATCCGTTTCTCGAAAATTCGTTACCGGCCCATATATTGCGTTCATTTGAAAGGCGATGAAAAAATATTGAGCCTGAGCAGTCTGTATCAACACTCAATGCTATAGTTTTGTTTTTGAAGGGCGAAGTGCAATCAGAAGAAATAAATATAAGTAGATCGGAAATATTTCCCTATGACCGAGAATGTAAACGCTTAGCAGAGAACCGACGCTCGTTCCCGTCTTCTGCTGATTGATTCATCAAGGAATCAAACGGAGCAGGTGACTTTTGTTTAAAGGATCATGCAATTCGCTTTTCCGAAAAGGCGTTTTTCCTTCCATTAGAAGAAAAAAAAGGATTGTGCCATGTCTGCAAGACTAAAGGTCCTCTTGCTTCTAGATGTCGAACTAAAATAACGTGCCAATTGTGCTCTAAAAGACATTTAAAGTTCATGCGCTCAAATGTTGGATGTAATAAATCTGATACATTAAAACAAAGTGCAAATGCCAAAAATATCAATGCAAAAATTGTTGATACATTACATTTTCGAATAACGAATGAAGTCATATTGGAATCTCTTGTTGTAAATGAACATGGTCTCAAGAAACAACGTAAGGCTACAGCTATTATTGATACTTAGTCTGAAAAGTCATATATTTTGAGATCTACTGCTAAAGATTTAGTTCAATTTGCAAAGGGAAGAAGAATTTTGTCATTCCTTATTTGGAGGAACGAAAACAAGGTTGTATAAACTCAATTGTTATAAAGTTTACTTGAGTAGTGTTGATGGTAATTATACTTGTAAATTAGATACTTTAGATAATGATAACATTTCTAATGGCATTCCTGGTATCAGATATGGCTCTTGTATACATGAATTGAAAAGTAAAATGAAATTCTTAACAGATATTCAAGAAAATGAGGTCCTGTTCAAGTACGTTTATGTGCAGACGTTGCCGGTAAATTAATGACTGGTCAAAAAGAAGAGTTAGAAACAGACTTAGTCGCAATAGAATCCAAGTTAGTTTGGACTTTAATCCACATCCACAACATCTTGGATGAAGATAAAATCAGTCTTCGATTCCTCTGATAGGATCCATAACCATTCGGCACTAAAAGATTGTTTGGAGACTAGAAATAACTTAAATGAAACAGTCCCTTCTATTTTGACACGATTTAGAATGAAAGCAATTGGTGTAATTTCTGATATCAGAAGGGCTTCTCTACAAACATCCTTACATGAGACAGATCAAGTCTTCGTTCGATTTCTTTGGTATGACGTTGAGGGTAATATACGAACTTTCCGGAGTGCTCGAGTAGTCTTAGGAATCACCTGCAGTTCTTTTCCGTTAATGGCGGTTATTAATTACCATTTATCAAAAGAATCAACAAAAGAACGTTACTCTGAATAATTTTTTAAAAAATTGAAACGTAGCTTCTATATTGATAGTAACTAGTGTGCAAAGCAAATCTGAACTAGAAACATTCATCAAATCGGAAACTAATGTAATGAAAGAAAGAATGTTTGATCTTATTGGATGGAAAAGTTATGTCATTCCTGCATCTTCAGAAAGTACAACGTCACCAGTGTTAGTATTAATTTGGGACAAAAATTTAGATACATTAGAAATAGACTCGGAATCCTTGAAATTTGATGAGAGAGAAAAAATAAGTAAAAGAAAAAAAACTTTCAATGGTTAGTCGAATATTTGATCCAATAAGTGTCCTTGCCCGAGTTATGATTCAACCTGAGATATTGCTGCAAACTATTTGAAAAACAAAAGATTCATGGGATGATGAAGTAAACGAGGAAATAGAGAAGAAATACTTAAAATGGGGAAAGCAACTGAAACACTTTTAAAATATAAAAACTCCAAGATGGTTAGGTGTGATGGACATATCTGCATTAAGTATCCATACTTTTGTCGATGTCAGTAAGGCAGCTTATGCAGCATGCATTTGTAAGACGTGAATCCAGTATAGGCTCTGGGACTGTCCAGTTACTTCAATCCAGATCACGAATGACTCCACTGAATACTATTACTATGCCACGTCTTGAATTAATGGCCGCTACCATCGGTGCTAGGCTATTTAATTCTGTAAAGCAAGCTCTGAAACTTACCAACATCCAAACTTGCTTTTGGAACGATTCTTCCACAGTTATTATGTGGATGGAGTCTTTTGATAAATGGTAATTAATAACCACCATTGACAGAAAAGGACTGCAAATGATTCCAAAGACAACTCGAGCATGCCGGAAAGTTCGTATATTACCCTCAGCGTCATACCAAAGAAATCGAACGAAGTCTCGATATGTCTCATGTAAAGATATTTGTAGAAAAGCCTTTCTGATATGTGAAATTACACCAATTTCTTTCAGTCTAAATCTTGTCAAAACAGAAGGAATCGTTTCAATTAAATTATTTCCATCCTGCAAACAATCGTTTAGTGACGGAGGGTTATGGATCTTAGCAGAGGCATCGAAGACCGGTCTTATCTTCTTAGAATATGTTGTGGATGCTTCTTTGATGAAGAGTCAATGTGGAAGATAATTTGTGCCAATAGAGAACTCTTTACCAGGAACTTCTTCAATAAGTCCTTCCTCTAACCATTCTAAGAATTTATGTTATTTTTCTGTTAAAACGATCTTTTTCAATTTTCTGGTAGTATATTTGAGTTGTAATTGTCTGTTAGAATGACGTGGTCCACTTTCCAAGACATATAGGCCTCATATATTCCAACTGCAATAGTACGTGACATTAATATGGTATAATATTACTACTAATATATAATAGTAGAATGTCTTTATCAATGACATATAAAGAGAAAAGAATATGTTGTCGATGCTTTTATTTCAACCTCACATGACGCCATTAATGGAGATTTTATTTTAATATCTTTAATACCAGGTGAAAAGAGGGGGTTTTTTTTCACTTCTTCAGAACTATAAATTCTTACTTTTCAATATCTGAAAATTTTTCAAAGTATGTCAATAATAGAAAAAGAAAGTGTTTAATTCAAATTCTTCTGTAGTTTGAGATTTTCTGTCTTGCACTAAGTTTCCCAACAAATTATTGGAGATATATTGTATATCATTTAAACATATTTTAAATCGACTAATATCAAATCTAAAAATGGTATTCGTTTCTGGAACTTTTTCATTATTTTATTCTATCAAAGCTGAAGCACAAATTCGTTTTTCTGGATATAATTGTTAAATTCTTAACCCTTTCGTTAAGCATGATTGATTTTTCAAAACGCTTGCATTTTTCATTAGAAATAACAGACATGGCTTGAGATGACATAAATACGTTTTGCGGACAAGGAGTGTTTTTAAAAGTTTTCATGGGATATCTAAATATTCAATTGCTTAATTTCTCCCGGTCAAACGGTGTTCTTTATTGGAAACTATTCAAAATATTACTATTCATAAAATATAAATTTTTTAACTTTAAGTATTCTGTAGTGTAAATTTTCTGTCTCCTATTGAGTTTCTCAGTGAATTATTAGAGATATGTTGAATTTAATTTTAATGTATTTTGGTTCGAATAATATCAAATCTAATTGTTTTCTGATGCTCTTTTTAAATATTCATTATCTAACTCTGTCAATGCTGAAACGCTCCAACTCCCCACCCCCTTCAACGAAACTACGATTAGTCTTAAGTGACCTGGATATGACTGTGTAATCTTTATCACTTTCGTTAAACGTACGTCACGTGATTGATTGAATAATCGAGGTTTGTGCATTGGTTAGATAAACTAGCTTAAATGTGTTTTGAGGATAGGGAATTTTTCTAAAAATATTCATGTCATTCAAAAAGTCACTTGCTTAATAACACCCGCTGAGAGCAGGGATTTCTTTTTTTTTACATTAGTCATTAGAAGACTTGCTGTCATTGTATATTTTGTGGAAGAGTTGGAAATCTTTTGGTTTTTGAAAGATGTACTTGGACAATTCAGTATTCAGGGATATCTCAAATCACATGGTCTTAGGATTGAGAGGGTTAAATGCATTGCGTGTATCATACATTTAGTGACAATAGAAGAATAAATGTAACATTCTTTTCTATTAGCTCAATATGTTTTACTATATCACCTGATATTATTCCAAATGCCGGAGACCGTACAAGTATTTCGATCCACAATAAGCTCATGGCCATCTCGCATTATCATCAAATACATCTTCAATGGTTGCCCTCACATGTAGACATCCACGGAAACGAAATGGCTGAAACAACTGGCCAAAGAGGGTACCTTTCAAAATACTTCTACCAAACAGACCAATCAGGAGCTTTTCTTGGTCAAAAAATCTGCCGTCACAAAAGACTGGCTGGTCCCTCCATCAAATAACTGGTACAAGGGGCCTAACCCAGGTTTCTTTCTTTCCATCTCAGGAGATAGGTCATCCCATAATTGCATTTCGGGACTTGCCAGCGGACACTTAAAATGTCTTAAATTCTCCGTGTGAAAGAAATCCTTTTCCCTTTGTCCTTAAGGCCAATTCTTCCAGGCCACTCCCTCTCATATCCTTGACTGCCTTGACCTCAGTGTAGGGGATATTTATTCATCTCCAGTCACCGACCATCTCAGAATCAACGGTTTATTTGATATGGTCTGGTTCCGTCAGACCATGATGGAGATACGAAGAAGAAGAAGAAGACCTGATATTGTTAGATATTCCTATTTCTAGATAACATTGTAAAAATCTAATTGAAACATCTCATTAGAAAAGGTTTATTCACTCAAAAGTTTGTAAAAAGATTCTTAAAAGAACAAACGAAAGAGACATCAAAAGATTTTTTTCTACAGGAATAGCTAAACCAATAATTGAACTATTGCAAAGCTAACTTTTACCAATTTGATAACATTTTTTTCCCAAAATATTTATACCTATGATTACCTGTAGCTGAAATTTTTATAGATCAATTTTGTTCAATTCATTAGCATTTAATTTAGAATTTTAGTACCCTTATAAAAGTTATATTTTTGTACGTTAATTCTACATTTAAGAGTTCGTAAGAATTTTATTACAATAAAAGTTATTATTATTACACTATACAAATAAATTCCCATGATCTATTATCCAAATAGATCGGCAAAGAGTCTTTAGATTTTTTAGAGAATGTTAAATGAGTTTAAATTTAAAAAAAGGCGACTGCCTCTGATATAGAAATTATGATACCCTTATTTTTATTTAAAGATACTGCATTAAAAAGCTTTAATTTTTAATGAGGCCCCAGATCTATTTTTGCATTAATTCTATTGCAATTATCAATAATTATATTGTCAATAATTATAAAAAGTTATTAAATACCTGATTTCAAAGTTGTATTAATTGTACAAATTTATGTTTAACAGACTCTTTTTGCTTAAAAAACTTTTCTCAAGTATGCCTTTCCTTTATTTTATAAATTATTTTCTTTGTAATGTCAATAGTATTTGGTAGTATTAACCAATCTTTCAACTATTGTGGACAAACTTAGTAAAACTGAGTTACTTAAAAAATTTTGCTTAATATTTTAAAAATAAAATATGACTAATTAAATATGATTATGATCAGCATGGGCAGGGTAAATAGGTTAAAGAGGGCGTTGATTATTTTATTGTCATAATTTCATAAAGGAATTTTCAATCAATATGTCACTATTTTCAAATTTTCACACTTTTTCATAGAATGTAATGGATTTAATTCTTTCCTTTTTAAAATTCTGGTTATAGGATTTTAATTTCATTATATTTTTAATATTTAAATGATCGCTTTACAGAATATTTATTTTAACAGTTGTATCAATTTCTTAAATCATTTTAAGTAGCCAAATCTATTAAACATCCTAAAAAAGTCTTCTTAATTTTTACAAAATTTAAATTAATCTTCTTTTAAATAATCATCTCAGTTTTGAAAATATTCGCGTGTTTATTAGCACTGAGAGCTATGGCACAGAATGATTTAACTTCTTCTCTAAATTCAAAAAAAGAAATAGATTTTATATTAAAGAAAAGATCTAAATAAATTTATTTTGTTCAATTCGCATATCCCAAAATCCAAAGTTCAAAATAAAATCCCTAATCACAACTACGAAGAAATATAATTAAAGTAATAACTGAAAACCAAAGATCTTCTCCATCACTGACCTGACTATACATAAAAAAAATTCATGTGAAAGTTCATTGTCTCTTCTTTTCCATACTCCATTTTAGTGTGAAATTTCAGAAGGAATAATTCTCTAAACATCCTTTGTGGAAAGAAATTTGACCGGAATTTGTTTATACATTCACCTTACAAAAATTTCTATTTCATTTCAAATCCTCACTCACATCCTCAACTATTCCACGTCCTCCTCAAATCTCTATTCTTGAAAGAAACTCCAAAATGAATTCACTACAGAAAGAAAAAACACGATTAGAGAGATTTATCCCAACAAAAAATCCTAAATTGAGTGTGATTTTTTTTATTTCAATTCAAATTTCAAGTAGAAGAATGATAAGTTCCTCATTAATTCTAGATTTCAGAAGAAATCTCTATATTGTTTAAAAGAAAAAAACCCATGAATTATCCATCCAGTCCAGTTACTGCCTTGATTTTACAAATTTTTATCTCATCTGAAAGTCTTTGAAGATAACAATGCGTTATCAGTCCGTGCAATTCACCGTCTTTAGTTAATAAACAATTAACCGATCTAGAATTACTTCAGTGTTGGACTCATAATCCTTAGGTTACGGGTTCGAAATTCACCGGCCAAAAGATTCCCCGAGTGTATGTCGGTTGGCGGTCGTTAAATCTGTTCGTGATCGCAAAGTCCTCCATGTCGAGAGTAATACCATTGGGGGTACTGGGTCAGAGGTGATCGTTCTCTGTTCCAGATCTAAATTACGATCTGAGATGAGTGAATGGATTGACATAAATGAAGTCCACCCTCTAAAAAGGTTTGTTGCGTGTGAGTAATTAATTCGTACTCTTTTCCCTAGATGGCGATACATATGAAAGAAAGAGACGCATTTCTTAAACTTAAAATCTACTAATGGTATCAGCGGGGGCTTGCTCACGGCAAGTGCCGTTAGTCACAACACACAGCAACACAGAATTGCTACAAAGAATATACAAAATTAGTGAACAAAAATATTAATTTCATAAATTGTGTACTTTTTCTCGAACAGAGATTTTCTTTGCCATTTTTATTCTAATTACCAAGATTTTACAATCTTACTTAATTATGGTATAATTATAATGTTAGTAAGTATGGCACGGTTAATCTTAATAATGAGGATATTAATTGGAGATCTTAGTCTTTTTATGATTGCAGAAGGAGTTATTTATTGTTTTTTGCCAGAATCAACGTATATAGCATTTATCGTTCCAATAATATTCTAAAAGCAATTTTTAAACATCTCTATCTATCTGAACGTTACGATCTCTGCCTTATCATCTGAACTAAGCCTGCTATTCATCTGAACTAAGATCTATTAACGATTAAAAATATATTTAAACAATGTCTGCATGCCTTATTTTTTTAACAATGCAGCGCTATTTCCTGATAATGTTGAAGATTTATTTTTTGAAAAAAAATATCACGTAACCTTCTAGAAAATATGATTGCCATGTTTGATAACATTTTGCTTCAGTTTTACATTACTTTTGCCAAGTGTACATTTTAATGAACCTTTTGTTTTGAAAACAATGTAAAAACAGAAAAAAGGACCAAATAAAGCAATTGAAACGTTTCTTTGTTTATTTAAATCACAGATATGATAAAGTATTTTGCATAAATCATAGGAACAAGTTAATCTTCTTTTAGATTCAAAATTCTTAATAATATAAAATTGTGCTATCGGATATTTGATTACCTAATGTTTAATGTTTTCTTCAATCCAGTTCAAATATTCAGTGACTCTAGTGAATCCTGTGGGAAAATCAGGCAAGAAATCACAAGGAGTTCCGAACGAAACCAAACCGACAATATACCATGTACCTTCAATCTCATACATCAATGCACTCCCTGATTCCGACTGAAATTTAAAAAAATTAATTAAAATATGTTCAGCATTACAACCCCCCTACACAAACAAATTTTAAGAATTGGTATTAACAAGCCCAAATAAATATTTCCATTTACAAATATGTTTTAGATAGCATGGATTTACATTGAAAATGTGTGCAAAATAAACTAAAAGTAAATTAAATAAAAAAAAGGGGGAAATCAGAAAATGATTAAAAACATCTATATATACCTCAAAAACACTTTTCCAGAATTTTTGTATGAAAACATTTCTTAGAGTTTTAGTACAAATTACTGTGATTGTATCCAAGATTTTTTTGCATGTAAATGTTTTGACGATTTGGACGCATGTTCAAATTATTTTCATTAAAAAGTAGTCTTCTGATTATATATTGGAGGAATCAGTAAGGTTTTTATTTGGGTGCTGAAGACATCTAAATGACACTAATATTTCTATGAAACAGGTGTTATAAACGGATTTCTCGTATTATATTCTAGAAACATTAATTAATAAAAAATTATTAATATTATTCCTTGTAGTTATTTCAAAAATATTTCTATTTATTTTTTTCTGTTGTGAATTGTAATTTATGAAGTAGAAGCAGACGATTTATTTTGTTAGCTTTTTTAATTGAAACACGAGTTTAGAGTATGGCTATTGGCAACGAAAAATAGTACTAAATCTTAATCTTTTTTTTTACTCGAGTTGGTTTGTATTTCTGAGCTGAGTAATGGAAAAAATGCTTTTATAAAGCCATAAGATGGTTAGAGTACTTCTTCAAAGAGTTTTCAGTTATTTAATGAGTTTATTTGCTGTGAAAAATACGCACAAGTATATTTTTGCTACTAATTTGTAAATAAAATGGATATTTGTACGTAATCATAGCTGCATCATTTACAAGAAGGGCATTTCATTCCTTATTCGAAAATTGGCATAGCGCCAAATACATAAATAATGAGTTCTGATTCGTAATAACAGGTTCTTAGTGATTTTAAATAGAAACATCAGTTTCTTCACATATTTATAGTTAGAAATCTCGAGAACTTATATGTTTTTCTGGATCCATTGGACTATAAAAAATTTAAAGTACTGTTGTGGACAGTTCTGGGTATTCCTTTTTAATACACATCCTAAATTTGTCGATACAAGCTATGTTAAAAGTTACTTTAGATGACTGATAACTTAAAATCTCTATCATTTGATCATGATAAAGGGCACTTAGCTCGACTTTTCATACGACTTGCTCACTGAACAGATTGGCTATCCACACAACTCCACTCATATTCTAAACTGGAACGTAATCTGTAAACTGTTCGATCAAAGTTTCGAGATGAGATGATACTAGTTAGGCGAAAGATGAATTGTCAATGGATGTGGTGCCAGTACCCGACACATACCATACAAACTCTAGGGTACGAGTACAATTTTTAAAACCTCTGCCTAAACTTTAGACAGAATTAAAACTTTGGGGGTCGCCAAAATACGTTGTCTAAAAAGGGGGTTGCAATGTCTAAAAGTTTGAGAATCCCTGTCTTAGAGAATTCGTAGATTCTGAAAAGAAATGAAAATTACTTATCATATCTATCCTAAAGGTTTCCATTATAGGGGAAGAAGTTTGCTGTCTTTGGAAAAAGAAGATTTTGTTCAACAATTTATTGACATAGTCCCGAAGAATCTGAAGATGATCGAAACCTAGGTTGGTATAATAATTTTGTATAGCCAAGAATTAGAAAAAGTAGATTAGAAAGATTCCACTATTGATTCGTTAGCTAGATATAGGAAACAATTACATTTGTTACTGTGTAAATTTTTTTTGTTCTAAAGTTGCTTTCTTGGTTTAAAGAGATTTTAGGACAGAGTTCATAAAAAATATCGATTTTTGCATCAATCTAGCAACTTTATAAATAAGTGGCTGGTTACTAAAGGAATCGATATGCAGTGCCAACTCTGCTAATCCTGTCTAACAGTTCCTTATGTATGGTGAACATGGCTGACGAAGAGACAACATCTTCTCATGGAGAATTCTATAATATATAGTTCTTAGAAATAGAATTCCATCATATTGAAGACTACAGAATAATGCAAGTGGCAGAAAAGAGAATATAAAAGGAAAAAAAGGATCTCAAAATACTGTGGGATTTACATATACTCTCTTAGGTTAAAGAAGGTCAAGCAATAAGTTTAAATATGTATGATAAAAGAATTACAATTTGCTCATCAATAATAAGAAAAAACTACCATAATTGGATAAATTTATCCATATCAATTAATAATAAATAGATAATTTACAAGGCAATGAATTATAGAAACTTTATTGAAAGGGTCGAGTTATTTATAATTATTAAATATTAATTGATGTATAAAGATAGGAACGACTTAAAATAAAAATTTTCGGTATACGATAAGTCAGTATACGATTCTTAAAATTCCTTTTATTTTTTTCTTAATTAAACCACTCTGAAACATTATAAGAATAAAGTTAAATCAGTAATAGTTTAAATTTCTCTAATAATAAAATAAATTCGGAAGATAAGAAGCAAAATTCAATAAAATACAATTCGTTGGGTACAACTTTTTAAAAGAGGATACTAAATTCCAATTGCATTAAATTTGTTCAAGCTGCTTGGACCAGATTCGAACTTAATTTTTGCGGAAAAATAAACCGTTTCTAAAACCAACTATATTATCCGAATTAGGCGACAATTATATAGAAAAATTCCATTTTTTATTCTAAAAAATGACAGTTATTTCATCAATTTTTTTGTGTAATTTTACATCTATCCAGAAATGTTTTTAAAATACTTGAAGCTTTTGATTGTTGATTTTGAACATTCGTAAGCTTTAAGGGAATGCTTGAAATTCTTTATTGAAATAATATGATACGTTTTATATATTTTCCTCATAAGGTTTATAAATTTGTGTAAGTATTAAAATATTGTGTTGTCAGTATTAGATTCTTCATCAAATAATTTGTGTCACAAAATTCAAATCAGATTCATAAGAATCTATCAATGAATTATTGATAATGGAATCAGGATGCATGATCCTGTAGAGAGATTTTTAAAAATCTACTAAAAGAACATTATACTTCATTATCTTAACTATAAAAACCTTTATTATAAAATTAAACAGCTCCACAAAGGAAGTGTTAAAATTTTAAAGTATACGAATATAAGTTTCATTTGACACTTAAGCGAATAATGCTCATTTTGTAAAGAAGTATAGTACCTGAATATGATGACTTCATAAAAATTAAACGCACCTATTCAGTGTTATGATAATAAAAGCAACAAACTATTCCTTAAAAATTAGAATAATGGCATAGATATATCTATAAAATTATTATTTCGAATGTTAAAATGCGCAAAGAAGATTGAAATTACAATATTATTCCCATTATACCAAACAAATATGTTATAGTGCTTTTAAAATAATAAGATTAATACGATACTATGGTGATAATAGTGCGTATTTTCAATAACAAGACAAACTTCGGGCATGTTTGGGTTATGGTGACCTGTTGGCAAGGCTTCAAACGATGAACCGTCGTATAAGGGGATTAGTTGCTCGATAAATCTGCCATGGACAAACGCAACACATGTGGTGTGCTAAGGGGATCAATGCACAAATGTCGTCCAAGTCATCTGATCACTGCTTAAAATTTTGAGGTGAGGTCCGTTCCAAATTGCCCTAGTAAACTTTTACAACGAGAAGTTAACATAACCAAACTAAACTAAAATCTTCTATTTGATCTCATGGCATTCTATTTCTGGAAGATTGAATTGAATACTAAAATTAATTTAATCTCTATGCTATTAACCTCCTTCTTGTACCTTTTCAATGCTTACAAGGAGAAACAAAGAAAAAGGAGTGTATTTTTTGAAATGAATGTATAAATTTTGTGAACTTACAGAACATGCTTGTGGATAAGCTGCGCACATCATTCCCTCCCCCAGACCTTGAGGGTGCGTATCTACAAAGCTATTCAAACTTCGGTATATATAACTGCATCTGAAATTTGGAATTACTTCTACACCAAAATTCTCTGTTAGCTTCGGGTACTCCCATTCATCTGTTATGTGAAAG
>JAOUZG010015602.1:12814806-12833066 GCA_026289955.1 Argiope argentata | reverse complement strand
GTTGGTTTTCAAGGAAATTTATTAACGTGTTCGCGGATTCGACCTCCCATATACGAAAACTTGGTGGAGAGCTTGAAGAAGAATGAAATTTTCTCACCACTTAAGCGAAGAAGTACTTAATTCTGGTGAAATTTTTATTTCTTAAGAGTTGAAAATGAATCGTCAATTTTTAGCCTCAAGTTCTCCTTTTAGAAAATAGATATACATTTTGTAAGCACAGAGAGGATGACTTCAATTTGGAACAAATTTGCTCTGTTTAGTTTTGACAGTTGCTTTTTTATTATCTTAAAAACTTATGTTCTATTATATACTTTCCATGCGTAGTTATTCTTTTAAGATGCTATTTAGTAAATAAACATCTGTTTGTAAGCTCCAGTAGGTATGGACTTTTGAATTTTTGCAGATTTATTATATTGTCATTATATAAATTAGAAATTAAAATGGACATAGATTCGTTTTGAGTTCTGATATTGCTTTCAAAATGTACAGACACACAAGGGGGAAATTGTATATTCAATGGTAGACATTCATAAATGTGGTATCCTGATTAAAAAAACAGTGGCAAATTGCAAGAATTTTTCTCTCAAGATCATTAAAACTGATTTTAAGCAGATGTGTGAAATTGAAAGCAAAAATATAATCACCAAAATTTGATACCAAAACTTTTTAGAGTATTGCCTGATTAATAAGCACAGAATATGATTAACAACACAGAAGGAAATGGAGCCATCCATTTCACCCAAACATTTTAAGACTTGAATAAATAGTTTTGGTTAAAATAGTCAATTCCAGAAGTTAATGGGCTCAAGTTCATTTATTAACTAGTACATGGATTTAAATTCATGTAAGAAAGCTTGTTAGAGAACTGTATCGCTTAAGATGTAAAATGTTTGCTAGGAATGGCTTTAAACTATTATTCGTGAAATTTTTTCATTCTTTGCTGAATTATCTGATTATGTGTGAAGATATAAGTAATGCCAACTTTTGTTTAATTTGCTACCTTTAAAATACATTTAAAGCTAGGAAAAAAAGGTTTTATTTTATTTTCTTACATTTCGTATTTATTAAAAAAAGCCTTAGCAACTTCCTAAAGAGCTTACATATTTGAAGCAATCTTTTTTCCCCAATTTTTTAGCTTTTATTCAATACCATAAACATGTTTTGCACGTTGAACAATCTGATTTTATATCACGTAAATGCCAATTTTGAAATACTTTGTTTATACACGATGTATTTTAGATCTTTACTCAGAATATATTTAGATCACTAGAGACACAATTTTAAAAAAAATGGATCGTCAATATTCCTTTGAAATTCCCATTTATTTTATTATCAATTTATTAGATAAACATTTACGTCTAGGTATTATAACATGCAATATTGAGCTCTGAACTAGGCGACAGTTAATTATCTAAATAATTTGAAAAATTAAAAAACTTCATATTTTACCCAGTGAAGAAATTCAAAATAAACCTGTAGGAACTTGGTCTCAAAACTATATTTTAATAAAAATAACTGAAATAAAAAAGTAATATATTTCAGTAATATTTTTAAAAAAAAGTAATACTTTTATAAAGCATTATACTTTAACATCATTCACCAATCTCTTGACATCTGTTAAAAATCACTAAATCCGCGACAATATAGTCATGGTGTTGCCTGCAAATGAGACTTTAGTATAACTAAACTAAACAAATATTACTAAAAATGTATAATACAAGCGGAAGATGATGTCATGTACGCTTTTAACAAGGAAAGAGGGGTGCAGTAGCTTATGAGGGTATGTACCCTTGAGCACCTTAGGGCTTCTAACTTCAAACTCATACGAGGATGAAACACACACGCTTGCACAGCCCCTTTTAACAGCGGGGAATATTTACACATCTCACAGCTTCAACATGGAAAAACAATCAAGCCTGAATCGGGACTCGAACCCGGGACTTCAAGAACATGAGGAAGCCGCGCTACCTCTGTGCCAGAAAGCCGACAACGAAAAACGATGAGGCAAGTAATAAAGGATAACATTTTTTAATCGTTTATTAAACAAGATTCCTACATATGCATACAGGCCAATGTATCATGTAGCATAAAATAATAAATGTCGAATATATTTTTAAAAATATCTAACTTCAAGAAAAATGTATTTAAAAAATTACATAAAATTCCTAACAAATGAGCTAAATTTTAAATTTAAAAAAGAGAGTGAAATCTACGATCGCAAATTTCAAGTTATCATATGAGAACATTATTATTTTTAAGTCATTATTTGTCTTGATTAATTTAAGTCATTAATCAGTTTAAAAAGGTTTAAACAATCACGAGGCTTCTCTATCGACTACTAAAAGATAGAGACATCGCTTACTAACTATAATAACAATTTTATATTTAGTGTTCCTTTCTTTCTATTCAGGCTCTATTTTTTAAACTCGTATCAAGAGCAGAATTTTCTATTTTTATTCATGTTTCAGTCCTGATATATTTTGTCTGCTGCTTTAGGTAGGTATTAAAAAGAACTGAACATCATGTACAGGATAGTTTGAGGTAGATTCTTAAATGAGATTTAATTCACTGAAATTTTGATAAATGGTTGTATCAAAAACATAAAAATATTTAAATAAAACTCATTTTATGAGAATATATTTTAATGACTTACAACTGAAGACCGAAACCGAAATTTATTTAAATGTTACATTATTTTAAAATAAAATAAGCCGGCTTTCTGGCACAGAGGTAGCGTGTCTTCCCTGTAATCTGGTTGTTGTTCGATCTGTAAACTGTGAGAATGACCCCCTGTAAAAAGGGGCTGTTCTAGCGAATGGGAGGACTGAGTAGCTAAGTCGCACTTTTGGCTCTAGTTGGCGCTACTTCAAAATCAACAGACGCTCGTTTCGGCTTAAAATCGCTATACATCAGTGAAGCTTTTCCATGGCAAATTTCATTAGAAACAACAATAAAACAACAAATTTAAGTATGATAATGTGGTTCTATCATTAGTTAAAGACCGTAAATGTATTTAAAACATTATGAATTGTATTTAGAGCTTTATTATTACAATACACTGAGCGAAAATGATGAATTAAAATAATGTCTTCATAATTGTTGGATATTAGATATAATTATTGTTTCAGAAATAAAATATTTTAAACGCTAACACATCTGTAACAGAAAAAAAAGCATAAGTGCATAGAAAAAAATCATAATCATATTTTTTTATCAAATTTCCGCAAGATATATACTAATGCTTATAATAATTTAAAGTAAAGAGCATTTTAATATGATACGAATTTTTGCTATTAACTAGCGCTGATTCATATTTAAAATTACTTCCCGTCTTTTTGAGCGAAGAAATTAAGAATTCATTAAATATATATATGGGAAACAAATAAATATATACCTTTCATTTTAAAAAATATATAAAAGCAATTAATATTTTAAATCTATCTTTATAGTATCTTTTTTATTTATTGTCAATTGTTAGCAGAAACAAATATATCTATGGTGGAAAAATAAAGAAAACCTTATTTCAGTATAATCTTACATTTACTTAAGTAAATTTTATAATCATAAAGAAGGATAAATGCAAATATACTAGATAAGTATAAATCCAAAATATCAACAAAATTAAACACACTTAATGCATTTTACAACATCCAACATCTGACAATGATTGATAGCAATATTAGCAAACAACAGCTTTCAAAATATAAGAATAAACAAATATTTTTGAATGTTTATAAGAAGTATCTTTATTATTGTTATTTGTATAACGAAGTTGTGATTCTTTATATAAAAATGTTACTTAAGTGATAAATTACTATTCTTTGTAGCTGTTCACATGGCTCAGTGCCAACCTTTTATGAATACTTCTATTTTCATCGATTTGATAAATCATTTTAAACAGAATTGTAAAGATACCGATACCCTTAACAAAAAGATTAAATTTCAGAGTCAATAGCAAAGAAATATATTTTAATTAATCGTAAACTTATGCATAAAAGCAAATGTAATTTGCTTATTTCAAGAAGGAAAATCATATTTTATAGTTTCTGTTTTTAATAAAATTACATCTTTAAAAAAAGACCTTAAAGAAGGTTTGAAATTAACAGAATAAATAATTTATCTTTAAATGGTTTTTTTTAAAATTTTATTTATAATTTTTAGCATTTGTAAAGTGCCCCCAAAAGTTATTAAAATCGCAACCGTACTCTACTTTAAGATCTACCACACTATCCGGACTCTATTATAATGTATTTAGAGTAATTGAAACAATGTAAAATGCTTCGTCCAAATATACTTAAATAAATTTTGCAAAAATACAGAAATTAATGAAAATATCCTCGAAAATCAAATTAATATCATTGAAAAGGACAATTGCCGGCTTTCTGGCTCAGAGGTAGTGCGTCTTCCTCGAGTTCTGTGAGTCCCATTTCTGGCATGGTTGTTCTTCTTGCTATCTGGGAGATGTGTGACTGTGCCACCCTGTAAATAAGGGCTAAGCAAGAGACTATAGTGAGTGTTAGCTAAGTCGTACCCTTGGCCCTCGTTGGCGCTACTTTAAAAAAACAAGAGGCGCTCCTTTCGGCTTAAATCTGCTGCTGTATCAGCGGGGGGCTTGTCCAGGGCAAGTTCCATAAGTAACAACACAGAAAAATGAATTTTTTTAAAAATTTGAAATTGATTTAGAAATAATTACGTGTAATAATAAAAATATTAAAATTGTCAATAATTTTTAAAGACGATGATCTCGTGTCCGCTTTACAAGGGAAGCAGGGCGGGGGCAGTAGATTCTGAGGGTATGGATCCCCGAGCAGCTGAGGGTAGAAGTCTGACTTTTAGCTCATATGAAGATGACGTACACTTATCACATTCGCTTGCACAGCCTGCTTTTACAGGGGACACATTCTCACATCCCACAGATAGAACACAGAAGAATAACCATGCCCTATCCGGGATTTGAACCAGGGGCTCCGAGATCACGAGGAAAACGCACTACCTCTGAGCCAGAACGCCGGCATAATTTTTAATAAAATATCTTAATTAAAATCAAGAACAATTCTAGATTTAGTGAACATTAAATGCCCAAGAAACATTAATGTGTCACATGAATTTACATGTTCTAAGAGAAATGCCTGCACCATAGAGAACATTGAAGGGTTTTGGCATCTTTCATGTCGCATGAATAATTCAGATACTATCCACCATGATTATTTTTTTTTAAAAAAAGTTATTCGTTTACCTCCTATCTCATATAATATTAAATCCAATAACATCAAAGACTAATATAATCTACATCAAAACCTGATCCAGAACTCAATTCTAGAAAGCCGATATCCTTAATTAAGAATTAAAATTGCAAATTTCAACTTTTGAAATCATAATTAAGAGTTATAAAGATTTCCACCCATTTCTATTAAAAAGAAATGAAGGGAAAAGGAATATTCAAGCCAAGATTCTATCCCAGAGGCGTTCTTTATGAAATGCTTGAAATTTGAACGCAGAAAACCAAAGGATCTTGATTAATCAAAACTTAAATATATATGTGATGGGAAATAGTATGGGAAATAATAGACGATGTAGGGGAATGAGAAATTTTTATTCCAAAGCTTAACAAAAATTTTCTTATTGTTTTAATAAAATGATATTGTGAAACATACGACTATTTTACAAAGCTGTATATATTTTAGACAGACGATTCCAATTATTTTCTGAAGAAAGAAAAGTGCAAAAAACTTAGGATTTGAATACCATAATTACCAACAATTGGTTAAGATTTTTAGATTTACTCACTATTGATGTCAAAGCATTACACTTACTGTTCGTCAACGGTATTCTGAGATTGCCACATTTTGACGATTCTATTTTGATAAAGGGTGAGACGCGGAATGATGAAAGCATTTCCAGTATTTCCTTTGACATTGGATTACCCCCATCGGGTACTTTTTAATTCAATTTATCAAGCCGCCAACGGATTCTGAGATTACTTCATTTCGACGATTCTATCTTGTTAAGGGGTGAGACGCGGAGCGATGAACGCATTTCCAGTATTCCCTTTGACATTGGATTACCCCCATCGGGTACTTTTTAATTCAATTTTTCAAGCCGCCAACTAATTCTAAGATTACTTCATTTCGATGATTCTATCTTGTTAAGGGGTAAGACGCAGAACGATGGATGAATTTCCGGTATTCCCTTTGACATTGGACTACCCACATTGCGTACTTTTTGATTCAATTTTTTTTCACTTGTATTTGAGTCTTGTGTTATTTCTGACCGCGTTTTATTTAAAATCAAAATTTTGTATTGGTATGGCTAGTTTAAGTAGTAAAAAAACTTAGATGGTTCGAAGAAAATTTTATATGATATAATTAAAGATTGTGATCAAGAAACAGAAAACGGAGAATTACTGCTATTTTTCCGTTAGCCGGGGGGCAGTGGAAAGTCGCCAAATATTGTAGAATTCTGCAAATTTCTTACACTGATTTTAAACCAAAAAATTGTCAAATAATGTAGAACTCCGCCAAATTTCTTTGGCGATTTTTCGCTGCCGCTTGGCTAATGGAAAAGTACCGAATTACTTATTCCTGTATCACATTCTTGACATATCGCCGTAACACTTTTTTCCTTCTGCATTTCTAACTGTCTCCAATGTTTGTGTCTCACAAAACCACGAGTCTCCATTGTTAACCGTAAACAGCTCCTTTCTTCTTTACCATCGCCGCTATTTTGACGAATTAAACCCATCCTAACACATGCGTAAAAGCACGGAGGGTTTACAATCCGTTGTTGAACAGTACTTAATTTAATGTTAATATCGTCATTAATACGTTTGAAAATTAAAAAATAAATATTTAGAAATCAAATAATCAGTATACATAAGTTGTAATTTTTGCTAAGAAAGAATTCGTTTTATAAATTTAAAAAAATCATAATAAACATTTTAAATTAATTTTTTACTATCTATTATATGCTATAACGCATGCAGAGTGCTTCAAAATTCTCCGAATAAGCTGCAGAGATAATTAAAATAAACATGAACGCAAAATTCGACTTTATTACTATCTGTGGAATTGCAAAACCGTAATTCAAGCTATGATACGATAGTCGTCTTTTCAGACTGAATTATGACATTTAAGACTAGATATCTCATCGTTATAAGTTTCTTTAAAAGGCCGTAAAAAGAGTTTCACTTTGAATAGGACCACATTGTTAGAATTTCTGTAGTTGCACTTTCTACAAGACTTTGGCATTAACGCCAAAGTATTCCCATCAATATGTCTACAGTGTTGGCATATGGGAAGTCAAATTTTTGAATAGTTGTGTAAATTTTCTAAAAAATGCTTTTTAAAATATTGGATTTTCTATTAGTCCTTGTTTGTCATAGTTAAATCTCGAAATTCTATATCATTCAACTTCAGCCCGTCCATTTTATTGAGCTATATTGTGTGCGTTCTGTTGTCAGTTTGTGAAGAAGGTACACCCTTAAGATTTTTAAAAAATGTTAAAAGAAAACAATATATTGCATATTTAATTAATTTCTGAAATGAAAAGCTAATAATTTATAATAACTAAGAATATATTATGTTTTGACCAGTATTGTTGTTTCAAATAAATACTATTTAACCCATTAATTTAAAATAAATATAATGTAATGCTAATACAAAAAATTAGCAGCACTTTTTTCAACAATAAATAAGTAAATTTTAGTACTTTTTACTGTTAATAGGTGGCGGTAGCCTGGTAGTAAGGATTCGACTTCAGATTCGAAACCCGATTCCACCAAAGGACCAGCGGGACTGGTTCAGGCTAAGTCTGTCGGGGCCAATGTCCTCCCGCTCGTGTGGCATGGAAGTGTGGGGAAAGGGTTGCAAGCTTAGGTACCGTCCTCTTCATCTGATCTCTTCAAAATTACGAGGTAAGTCACAAAATAGCCCTTTGGGGGGGGGGGTTAAAATGGGGCATTAATATAACTAAACTAAACTTTCTTTATTAAAATAATCTTCCAAAATTTCTTTTGGTACCTTCTAACTGTCGCTGCTTTTAAAATAGGGGATGACGGCTTTAGTTACCTCTTCTCATTTATTCATCATTCCAAACATTCTATTCCCAAAAGATGACAGAAAATTATCCGTACCCATTTATGCATTTCTTGGTACAAATAATTTCTCCTTAAGATCATAAATCAAACAAACCATGTCAAAAAAATAATAAAATCAAATTAATAGATTGCTGAGAAGCTAAAAAAAAAACAACCCCAACCTTGATTAATTTCACTTTCACCCTCATATTTCATCCGGCATCAATTAGAAATCCGAATTTACTGCTCCATTTAACCCTATTTGGCGACAACATAAAAGCATAAAAAACGCCAAGTAATTTCAAAAAAAATTGCAACCCTGTCGATGATTTTTCTTTGCCTTATGAGTACAGGGGCAAACAAACATTCAATCCTGCACCATATAGCAACACGCAGCATTAACGTCTCCACCCCCCCCCCTTGCGCCATCATGTATGTATTTTTTATCTTTTATGTGCATACACAGAGATATATACATTTATATGAAGTTATACGCCTGTAAGAAGCCAAGATATATATGATTTTTCCCCCTTCTCCATTCAGTATTTCCCGCTCTGATCTCGTGAACCTGACTGTGAGAAATGCGTTTTTATGCCATAACGTGAAAGCCTGGAAATTTCCTGGTTAGAAATCTAATGAGGGTGCATCAACTTTGCAGAGGTTCATTTGGTTAAGCAGGGATTTAGGGTGGAGAGAGAAGATCTTTATTATTATTAGCGGGGCCCTTTTACATGGTGTGGGCTTTTTATGCATCGGTAGGGTGGCAACGGTGAGTGAGTGTTAGATTTACCCATCATGAGAAGAAGAGATTCGCGTGCATTTAGAAGATATGTGCAAGGTTCGCCAATGGTGATGATGTAGCTCTAGAGGAAGAGGAGAGAATTATTTAAATGGGAAGTCAAAAGAGATGGAAAATAAGCAGTCGGGTTACTCGCATTTCGAATTTAATTTCGGGACTGGGTGTCGATGAATATGAAAGCTAGGAGCTAAGAGTGCATTGTGGAGGTATATTTTTCAGGAAATTGTCATAATAATAATTAAAAATTTAATTTAAATATATCTATAATTTAATTCTAAAATTTGAATTTTTCTCTAATGATTGAATTTATTTCAATTTAATCATACTTAATTATAAAACAAAGAGAATAATTAAGTTATGAGCATTTTTGTATTTAAAGCCCTTATTGTTACAATTGTCGCATTTTTAAGAAGAAGAAAAAAATATGAGAAAAGAGAATACAAAATTGTTGCATTTTTTTTTCATAATTATTGTAACAAGAATTATTTCTACCTGCTGTTGCATTGAAAGGAATCGTAAAATTTTTAATTTATCTTTATTGATTGAACTTGCATCAATTTAAACGTCTTCACTAAAAATAAAGAATATTAATTAAGTTATGGGTATTATTGTATTTAGAGCCCTTATTTTTACGTTAATTAATTGTTATTATAACGCTTTATTTACTTCAATTGTAGCATTTAAAAGAAAAAAAATTGAGATAAGAAAATGCAAAATTGTTGAATTTTGTTTTCATAATTATTTTAATAAAAATTATTTCTACTTGCTGTTGCGTTTATAAGAATTCAAAAATTTAAATTTGTCTTTAAGGATGGAACTTGCGTCAATTTAAACGTCTTTAATTACTAAAAATAGAGATTATTAATTAAGTTATGGGCATTATTGTATTTAGAACCCTTATTGTTGCAAATTTTTCTTTATAATGTTTTCTTTGCTTCAATTGCTGCATTTAGGAGAAAAAATTTGAGAAAAGAGAATGCAAAATTGTTGCATTTTCTGTTCATAATTATTACAATAGAAATTACTTCTACCTTCTGTTGTTGCATTTTTAAAAATTTTAAAAATTAAATTTACTTTTAAGATTGAACTTTTTTGAATTTAACCATCTTTAGTGACTGAAGATACAGAATAAAAATTAATTAATTGGCATTATTATTTTACATTATGGTATTTAGAGCCATTATTGTCATAAATTTATCATTCTGATGCTTTCTTTATTTCAATTGTTGTATTTAGAAGAAGATAATTCAAAAAAGAAAATACAAAATTGTTGAATTTTCTTTTCATCATTATTGTAATAAGAATTATTTCTACCCGCTTTTGTCTTCATAAGAATTCAAAAATTTAAATTTGTCTTTAAGGATTGAACTTATATAAATTAAACCATCTTTAATGATTGAACATAAAGAATATAAATTAATTGATGTGCATTCTTGTATTAAGAGCCATTATTGCAATAAAAGTTTTATCCTGGAGTTTTCTTTATTTCAATTATTTCTTTTAGAAGTATTCTTTTCAGGATTATTGTGATAAGAATTATTTCTACCATCTGTTGCATTCATAAGAATTCAAAAATTCAAATTTGTCGTTAAAGATTGCATCTATTAAAACCAACTTTAAAGACTGAACATAAATATTAATTAACTTATTGGCATTATTATTATAATTTTTTCATTCCTATGTTTATAACTTGGATTTTTGTATTTCTTCAATAGTATAATAATAAAAATTATTTCCTCTAGCTGCTGCATTCATAAGAATTGTTTCCATATACTATAGCATTCATTTGAATTATTTCCATCTACTATAGCATTCATAAGAATTATATCCATCTACTATAGCATTCATAAGAATACTTATATATTTGCGCGTATTAATAATGTTCCCTTTTCCATTCAAGTATGACATAGTATACATTTTTAAAATGTGTATCTATATATGGGTGTGTTAGAGCTTAATATTTACATACAACTGGGATACGAACGGTAAAACCCACAAAGGCTTCAGTATGAGATTTATCCGAGATTAATTTCATGTTTTCCCCTTGAATTTCTAAACATTTTTTAGACTTTTCTCTTTCTCTTTGAACATTAAGTTCATTAAAACACAATTTGCAGATTTTCTCACTTTTCTTTACACTTTAGAGGGACGCAGATCGTTATACTATGAAGTAACTAGTTAAACCATGAAATACAAGAGAGCTTTACTCTTTAACGGAGCATTTGAAAAAATCAGCTTCTTCAGCAAGATGCCATCCTATTTACAAAAACTCTGATTAAAAAAATAAGTGAATGACTACAACAAATAAAGCCTAGAGAAATGTCAATTTCATCATGTGATTATATGAAATAAAATAAATAGGAAATGTGATATTTTTTTAAACCTTAAATACGAAACAAAATTCTTTCGATCGTTTGCAATACTAAAGTGACTCATCCGATGAAACAGTTAAAATAATAAAAATATAATTTAACTTGCAAGAGCTCGCGGTGATTGGCCGTTCAAGAAATTATATTCTGACATGATACAGTGAAATAAGCATAGCAGATTTCATTTTAATCTTTTTTTTTTCATCTTCTCTTCATATATGTGATTAATCAATGGGAAAAAACGTTTATCATGGTTTTTCATGGGGGAAATGTTATTTCGTGGAATAACTAAGTATTCTACAAAATAACGAATTTCATACTTTAACGGTAACATATATATAATATCTTATCTGCATTTTTATATTATGCCCTTATATTCGCCTTTATATGCATAAGAAAAATAATAAAAGAAGCACTTAATTAAACAAAAAAGAATGCTTCTTTTCTAAGTTTCGATAATTTTCTACTTCCACCACCTGTTTTAAGCCATTTCTCCTTTCTAACGAGTACTTTTTCTTAAATGTAAAATTCTTTGCCTTATAATACAATTTCTGATACTAACAAATGATTCTCTATTTATTTGTTTTCTGCAAGTTAACATTAATTTTAAAACGTGGAATAACAGAAGACAGAAACCACCATTCCGTTCTTCCGAAATCCCACTCAAACCAATAGAGAGGGGCGGAATAACTTCCCGAGAAAAAGGCAGGAGGGAAACGGGCAAGTATTCGAGTCGACGGCGTATGCCGACCGATGTTCACGGTGAGCGCACACGGACGGAAATTCTGTCATCGCCATTCCGGGTCTGAAGCCTTACTTGCCGTCACCCGACTTATCAATAGTCGGGCGTCACACGACGAAAAACGATCTGTCGGGCGACCGGCTCGCCGATCAATCGGCCGTGCGCTCCCTGGGAAGTTGGCTTGCCTGCACGAGCCAGGTGCAGCGTTGGGAAATAGGGGGACTCGGAGGAATGTTGGCTTGTTCTAGAGCAGGGAATCTCAAAGGGGGATCACGGGATGTGTCTATGGGGGTCGCGAGATGAGGAAAAAATTTAAAGAAAATTAATTTATTGCTTCAGTTTTCTTTTTCTTTTTCTTTTTTTTAAAGTACACATAAAGCTTTTAATACACATACAAGAGAGGAATGTTGGCTTGTTCTAGAGCCGGGAATCTCAAAAGGGGGGGGGGGTCACGAGATGGTGAAAAAATTTAAAGAAAATTAACTTATTGCTGCAGTTTTCTTTTTCTTTTTTTTTTAAAAGTACACATAAAGCTTTTAATACACATACAAGAGAGGAATGTTGGCTTGCTCTAGAGCAGGGAATCTCAAAATGGGGGTCACGGGATGTGTCCAGGGGGGTCTCGAGAAGGGGAAAAAATTTAAAGAAAATTAATTTATTGCTACAGTTTTCTTTTTTTTAAAGTACACATAAAGCTTTTAATACAGGGGGTACACATAAAGCTTTTAAAAAGTGGGTCGCAATGTCTAAAAGTTTGAGAACCCCTGTTCTAGAGGATTAGTAGAACCGATGATTTCAAGTGTAATTTTGATACAGATCGCAGATCGAGTTTGTTTTGAATTCGTAAATTATTTTAATAAAATTTAGATTTTAAAAAGTTAGTAAGAGTGGAAAATTCCAGATGTCAGGAATCCGGAACATTGAAAATCCTAGAGGATGAGTCAGAGGGATAAATGGTGCCATTGGCATGCATTATTATCATGTCAGAACATGATGTTTTGGGAATGAGGTTTTGTAGCGTCAACAAAAACCCGTAGACGAAAAAGATTTTATTATCTGCACGAGCGTTTGAAAAAAATCGGCTTATTACTTCTTAAGCTCAAACATACTCCCTTAACAGTTTTAAACCTTTTATATTTTCTCATATACTTAGTATAGAGAAATGATAGTAATCATCAAAAAATTCGTAAATCGAGATTTGGACGAATCTCCACGTTTTTGATTTTTGTAAAGTTCAAAAAACACATTTTTGGAAAATGTCTGTCTATCCATCGGTCTGTGACAACGATAACTCAAAACTTTTTTAAGCTAAACGGTTGAAATTTGGTGTACGATCTTCATGTCGAATTTGCCAATTTCTGTTAAATTTTGAGTAAACTCTGTTCAGTTCAAGTCTGTCTATTAAACACGATAATTACAAAACAGAGAGAGCTAGATAAATAAAATTTGGTACTCAGATTTAATATTTATAATACAGAAACCTATCAAATTTCGAGCAAAATCCAACCATAGGTTAATTGTCAGTCTACTTTCAAAAATATGAATGAGATGATTCAAAAACGAAGTGACTTAAATATATCAAATTTGGTATCAGATTTTGTGACTACAAGTGCAGTTTTAAATTGAATTTTTATTTCAATCGGTTAAGAAAATTGTATCAGAAATCCAAATTTGATTTTTGATTGCTATTAACGCATGTTAGAAATTTGTCGTCAAAAAAACTCGCCAAGAATGAAACTATAGATTCAGTAAATATACTACTTTCATGCCAAATTTTAATCTCTAGTAGCCATTATACGCCAATGCCATTTAAGGCATTCTCCGATATGATAAATGTATTAAAGGGTATACGAGAAATTTATATCCATCCATATATATTTACATCTATATATAATATATCCATATATATTTATAACCATTCTATAAAATCCCTTTTATTTCACAAATATTTTTTAATGTTTAAAATTACCTTTAAAGAAATCAAACATTAGTAAAAGGGCATATTCAAACATAAAATATTTCTTTATGTTGCGTATGAAATTTTTAAAAAGTATAACTGATATATCTTACAATGTGTTTTCATATCATATAGCTTTAATTTTTAATATTTTAATGCTTTCTATTTCAAGATCCATAAGACATAATCACATAATAAAAAATGATTTAGTTTCTTGAAGTCAAATTAGAATTTATTTTGATTCCACTTTCATATTTTAATAAGTAATTCCACATTGATTATTCAATTAAGAATTAAATTTTTAAAGTATGTAACAAGAAATAATAACTTACTGTCAAAAACAATTCTTAGATCCAGAAAACTGTGTCAGCACACATAAAATCTACTGTTAAATATTTTTATGACCGTTATGTTAAGTAAAGAGTAAATAAAAAAAATTTAGTATCAAAATTCTTTCAAAATAAAATGTTCAGCTCTTCAAGTTAAAAAATAATCAGCCATTTTCAAACAAATATAAATATATTTCCTTATTTCCTAATCGTTTTACTTTATAACTTTTTTCTGAAAACACTAATCTTTTAGCTGTGATGAATTGTTACATTTTGTTGTAAGAGAAAAAGTTATATTTTCCATGCATAATGTTTTATGAACAATGACACAATGAATCAATCATATTTTTGCTTCGCAAGGTCAATTGTATAGCTTGTATAATCTGTTGTTGTCTTTAAAGAAATATTTACAAATGTTTTCAGTTTACACAGCTAAAAAATTCATTTCGAATTTATAAACATTTTGATAGTTTTTATCGATGTTTTAAAGACGAATTTGAAAACTTCCAATGTTGAGATAATTCTTTTTGTTCTTTAGTTTTGTTATTTCATAAATTTCTCATAAATATTCGGATTCTACAATTCTACCAAAATTCGAAAAAAAAGGAAAGAAACACAAAAAATAAAGTTAGTTCTTAATAAACCATGATTTCCATGAAAAATATTTAAAAATTCCGATTTGAAATAAATATTATTCCATAAAAACATCGTCAAATTATTGATAAATAATTCACTTACCTCTCATTTCTTTTGTTTAATCACATAAGGATAAATTGATGAATTATAGAAAGAATATTGTTAATTTGAATTAATTATGCTTAAAAATTTATTTAAAAAAACTATCAACAAGATCAAAAATTAAGCAAAATATCAAACTATTATTTTAAAACCAAACGATCACAAACAGCCAATAAGAAAACATCCAATAAAAATCTTTCATTATTATGAGATGTCATATAAAAAATAAATAAAACGATTTTTTTATGAATAAAATAGAAATTTGTTTAAAAAATAAAAAAATTGTTAAAATAGAAATTTGTTAATTTTCTCAAAGATTATTGATTACGATAAACTTCTCTTTTATACCGACAATAAAGATCTTAGATTATGTTCCGGCGTTTACAAATAAATTCTTTTTCACACGTCATTCACAAGTGAAAAATTCAGCTCTAACTTTTTTATTTCTAGTTTTTTATTTTAGTATCATCGGACTAGGCATACTTTTACTTTTTTTATTTTCATTTTTAAGTTTTTTTCTGCAATAAATATAAAATTATAGATAATCGGAAAAAATAATATTTATTTCACAGGCCAATTTACGCAATTCTATATTCTTATATAAATACAAGAATGTACACTATAGAAAGAACAGAAATAATAGCTGAGACAATTAAAATCAAATTTTTGGTAATTGGCTATAATTACACAATTTAAGTCTCGTCAATACCAAGCCACAAGGGTTATAATTCAAAGCATTTTCTCGCCAATTATAATCAAAATCTATTGAAAAAATTAATTAAAATGCGCCAGCTAATGCCATTTAAATTACTCATTAAGGTTTTTTTCAGAATAAATACATAAAAAATCCTATCTTTCTCACAAAAATGTTTCTAATGTAGCAGAAAGTTGACTGAAAATTCATTGGATACACAATTCAAATATGAATTGAATGAAGATTCAAAATGGGATGTCATCATTATTAGAAAATTCTGCAAGTAGATATTAGGTCTAAAAAATATAATACATATAATATAAAATTCGAAAGATAAAATTGTGACAAGAGAAAAGATAGAGTCTTATTGAAATAACTCTTCCTATTAAAAATATCAATTATAAAAATTTAAGAAAAAAATTGCCAAAATGATTATTAAAATGCTGTTGTCGAGGAAGATGAATCAGAATTCACAGTTTTAAGTTTACAAAATACCTAAACATTCTTCACATATTTCTGAAAAAACATTTAGAAATATATCTAACAAATCCCAATTAGCACAATACTAAGCATTGACCCAGTATATAAATGATATTTGGAAAATTCAATGCTGTTTACGAATCTGTAATATCAATTCCTTTCAATATCAGTCTCAATGATGTGAACGTCAATATAACAAATGCTTATGCCAAGATATTTGGTTTAAAACCTCTCCCCTTTTATCTCGTTGCCAAACTTCGCAATCTTTGGCGAAATGGAGAAGAATTTGGCGACGAAAATAAAAATTTAAAAATTCCGTGAATTTTGGCTATATCTTCATTACTCGTTGAAATTCACCAAATTTGGAAAATAAACTAATTCTGTCTTTGGAGTTCTTGATCGTTTAATAAGTCTACAGGTTTCTGTGCTACTGTGCTTTTTACTGTTTCCGTGTTGTTGATTTCTATTATTTAGTTATTTATGTATATCTCAATTATATTTTTGATATCTAGTCTTCGTGATTTCTGTCAAATAAAACATCGTTATCTGTCATCAAGTTTGCTGGGTCATTTTCTCGTTACTCCCATCTGGCGATTTCCATATTATTATCTTTTCAGAAATAGTTGATAACTTTTATAAATGACTGCAATTATTAAACTTTTTACATTTTATTCGTACAAAGGGAAAAAGGAAACAGAAAAGGTAAAAATAGTAACTTATCCAAATAGTTTTTTATTGGTTCGTTATTTTCTATCGCTGTTTAATTCTGTTGTCTGTTGAAGTAGGCAATCTTTGGCGTACAGTTGAAAATTCTTGATGACAAGTTATTTAAATCTGCTCATAATCACTCAACACTAAAAACTCACAAACATACACAGGAAGACACACATCCATCCTTATTATTAATAAAGATTTGCAATTGTCTTTCCCTAGTTAGTTACGATTCCTGACATTGTGAGTATTCCATTCGTCGAAAAAGGAAGCGTGCACTAAAAATAACGTCCTTTATCTTTCCATATTGTCATGTTACATACTTAAAAAATGTCAAAACTATTTTTCTAAACAGTACGTTAATAGAAAAAGAAAATGTTAAGAAAACGGAAACCGTGTGTCAGATCTTTGGTACTGTGAGGATTTGTAAACTGTTACTTTGAAAGTATATTAATTCTGCTCATCGCGGACAAAAAACAAAACCCTTCTTGTGCGAAAACATTATTATTCACACATTAGGCTGATACAGGACAAGAAAGGCGGTGGGAAAGAAAAAAAAAGAAGAAGAAAATGAAAAGGGGGAAGGGGGTGGAAAGAAAAAAAAAGTCCCAAGAATAACTTTTTATCTTAGAACTTTTCCCTCTTTCATTATTCCTTCGGATCATTTAATTCTGTTGTCGTCTGTTGAAGTATATTATAGATGGCGCGCAGGTGGCATAGACATTTTAAAGCGACACAATGGAACCCAAAATGAGAGCGAAAAATATATATCAAAAGAAAAACGAGTGGGGGATGAAAAAAAAATGAAAAGAAGAAAAAAAAGATCATTACCCCGCGTGCAAGCAGACTCAAAAAAATAAAGAAGTAAATAAGAAAGCAAAAAGAAATGAGATATAAAAAATGGATTCGAAGAGAAATGGAAGAAAATTCTACATTCGGCTGACAAAGCTGTCGGTTCTGCGTTTCGAAATAAAAATGGCAAACTGACAAAGGAAGCAAAACGAACTGCTGGGACCAAATGTCACGAATGGCAGGGGCTATGAATATTAAAAATTGGGAAGAAGTATGATGAAATGGCATGTGGATTTCGAAGGGTTTTTCCTTTCATTCCCCTCCTTTTTTTAATGGAAGAGAGGTGTCAATTAATTTTTCGGAAGTAATTTTCGGGGTGTGTGACCCCTGTATACCCTGTCCATAAAACGTGGGTCGAAGATTAAATTTTCAATTGTAAATGGAGATTTTTTTTTTTCAATTTTTGTGTGAATTGAATTTTTATTATGACAATTTAAAAAAATTTTTTAGTTTTGGGATTTTTTTTAAATTTAGAAATTAGTTGGTTATTGAATATATATTTTTTTCAATTGTCA
>JAOUZG010015602.1:12796030-12814796 GCA_026289955.1 Argiope argentata | reverse complement strand
TCGTTTTAAAGGAATAAATTCCAATAATAAAATAATATTCTAAAAAAATATTATAATAAATAATAAAATGATCCAATTATAAAAGAATTTTCTAAAAAATTATTATAATAAATAATAAAGTTTACAGTAAAATATATTTTCTAAAAGTTATTATAATAAAAAAATAGTTTCAAATTTGCGATTCAAAATTCCATGAAACTAAAAACGTGGGTCGAAGATTAAATTTTCAATTGTAAATGCAGATTTTTTTTTTTTCATTTTTGTGCTGATTGAATTTTTGTTATGACAATTTAAATATATATATATATATATATATATTTAGTTTTGTGATTTTTTTTATTTAGAAATTAGTTGGTCATGGAATATTTTTTTCAATTGTCAGAAAATCATTTATTTTATAAGTGGTTTTAAAGGAATAAATTCCAATAATAATATAATTTTCTAAAAATAATATTATAATAAATAATAAAATAATCAAGTAATAAAAGCATTTTCTAAAAAAGTATTATAATAAATAATAAAATAATCCAATAATAAAAATATTTTCTAAAAAAATATTTTAATAAATAATAAAGTAATCCTATAATAAAAATATTTTCTAAAAAATATTATAATAAATAATAAAGTAATCCAATAATAAAAATAATTTCTAAAATTTATTATAATAAATAATTAAGTAATCCAATAATAAAAATATTTTCTCAAAAAATATTATAATAAATAATAAAGTTTTCCAATAATAAAAATATTTTCTTAAAAGTATTATAATAAAAAAAACAGTTTCAAATTTACAATTCAAAACTCCATGAACAGCTACATTTGTAAGAAATGAATACTATTATTATCAATAAAATAAGATATATGCAGAAGTATTTTTTTTATTACAAATGAAGCAATTGATGAATTGAATCACTATTTTTGTCTTCATTTCCGTCCCAACTCTTTCTTTTTATAATTACATGTCTTTAGTTACCAGCTGGTTTCCAGAGATTAATAGTAGTTAAAATTTTTGAATAAATATTTTGTGAAGTTTTTTTTGTCAAACCTCCTCCCCGGCGAAATAATTTTCAAATTCTAATATACATGTAGCATGTATTGTTTTATTAGCTTTACACCTTTGGGCTTATTGTGCATAACATCTCTCTGATCATCCGTTAATTTAAAACGTGATTAAACCAATTAATACAAAAGCTGTTTTGATTCAAATAGAAACACTGTAGAAATTCTTTATCGCTGTCTGAATTAAAATAAAATATTAAACTCTTTATTTAAAACATATTTTTCACAGAAATCTTCTCGTCAAAGAAAAATGAGGCATATATTCCCATCTTTCTTCATAAACGAAAGAAAATTCCAGGATCAAACATTTGCTCAAAAATGGAAAAGTTTGATTAAGTTTCGTACAAAAATGTAATATATTGTTGCAAAATAAACTTCTAACCTTTTTACAAAAATACAAAATATACAAAAAAAATGGTATACATTTAAAATGGTATAATTATTAAAACTTTTCTTTATTTATTTTTAGTGAATGAAGTTTTACGAAAAACTTATTTATATATTATATTTTCTTCGTCATTTATTGGAGAGATAATTTTACTACCCAAAACTTTACTAATTAACTTTTTACCCAAAACTTTTTAACAAATTAAAATTTCAAAAAAGAATCCTTCCAAGGGGCACATTCTCACCATTCAATTACTTAGTGGAATTTAGGGGTACAATGATGTGTCGTAAATCTGAGATTCTAGCATCAACACACATACAGACACTTTCTCTCTTTTTTTTTTTTAACAGAGAAGAGATAGAGATTATCATAACAAAATGTCGTTTCATTATTAATGATCTTAAAAATTCAACATTCTCAATAAATAATTACGAATTTGAAGTTCAAGTTCATTAACACTATCAATAATAATCCTTCAAGTAATATAAATTGCCAATAATGATGATTATTTATAATGATGAATAATGTCATCATTATGATCAATATTAAGTTTTCATAATGATGCCAGCATATATAAATTATATATTTATAAATGTCTTAAGGACAAGAGACATCTTATTTAAGTAAGCAGTTTTGTACATGCCCAGACTGAAATTTCTGTGCATTTTTTGAACCGAAATTGGATAACAATGTTTTAAAATTCCACAACAAAATATGTTGATTCTTAAAATTCAAGGAAGCATAAAAAGGGCGAAAAATTTTGTAGGAATAATATATCGAGAATTCAAACAGTTGTCAACTTCTGATATCGCTTAGTTATGTAGAAAATGTAACTTAATAACTGTATATCCAGAATTCTCTTTTTAGGTGAAATTTGAAATTGCAATAATAGAAAAAAGGATACAAAAATCAAACAAGTGGAATTTTCAAAGGACTAAAATTTTAACACATTTATTCAATTTATTAGGAAATTTCAATTTATGATTAATAATATTCTTTTTATTACGATCTGTTCACTATTTATATTATCTTAGCAGGAATTCAGAACCGAACATATTTTGATTTTCTTCTTCGTTTTTTTTAAATTTCAGAATAGAAAATAAAAACCTATGAAAGAAAGCAAAAATTAAAAAAAAAAGATTAAAATGAAATCCGCTATGCATATTTCAATGTATCATGTCACAACATCATTTCTTGAACGGCCAAGCACCACGTGCTCGTGTTATTTAAATTAGATTTTTATTCATTTCAATTGTTTCGTTGAATGAGTCACTTTAGTACTGCAAACGACCCAAAAAACTTTGTAGCGCATTTATTGTTTAAAAATATATATATAATTTTTCCTATTTATTTCATTTCATATAATCATGCGCTCAAATAGACATTTTTTCTCGGTTTTATTTGCTGTAGTCATTAACTTTTTTTTAAAATCAGAGCTTTTGTTAACGCGATAGCTACGCGTTATTAAAAGCTGATTTTTTGAGATGCTCGTGCAGATAATAACGATGTAATAAATCTTTTCTGAATTTTATTTCAAAATTTAACCTATAAATCTTATCTACTAAAATTAATCTACATATTTAAAATAATTCACAAAATCAAACCTGGATCCACCCTTAAATTAAATGGTCCAGTTTCACCAATTTTTGCTTTATATGAAAATTTAAACCTCTAAATAATTTTCAATGATCGCAGTTCCTTCATCACCTTTCATTTTAGGAAAACATGTTTTCAATGCTTATTTTCAGGCTAAAAAAATCTCCATAGCATTCATCAGTCATAATCTATAAGTTTCACTAGATTTCAGTTCGAAACCCGATTTCACAGAAGAACCATTGCGTAAGGGGGTCTTTTGTACTTTAAATTCGTCAGGGCCAAACGTCCTCCTGTTGATGCGATGTAGTATGGTGTGGAGACTTGGTGCTCGCTCAAGTGCCGTCCTTGTCATCTGACTGTGGTTCAAACTTAAGAGGTCCATCTCAGAATATCCATAGTATTGCTTTATAAAGGAGCATTAATAACTAAATAAACAAACGGTTTCACTAATTTTTATTTCATTTAAAAGCTCATAATCCTTAGTTAAAAGTTCACAATCACAACAGTTACATAACCTTTGGCACGTTCCATATTTAAGAGAAATTTCAAAAACACTATTTTATTTCACTTTTACTATAAAGAAAATTTTGAATAGTCCCCTCCTACTATATTCACTGTAGTAATTTCGCCAGTTTGTATTTTATGTAATAAAAAAAAAGTTGATTTGTATTTACGTCACAAAAGGTTGTCTATCTTTCCAACAACAACAACAACCTTCAGTTTGGAGAGACGTCACGAAATAAAACTACAGCTGAGGCTTAACCTCACTAGTTAGAATAATTTCCACAACTTTATACGACAGTTATTTTCATTACTTGGCTGTCATAACTAACTATTCAAAATGTTTAAAATGTCTCAAAACTCTTATTATTATTATTTTTTGGAAAAAAATGTTTGAGTATTATTGTTTCAGAATATTTTGGTGCTAAAATTTTAACGCTACTATCAAAACTTCCAGAGTTATAGCGGGGAAAAAAAAACTAAAACAACACCGATTAAATGTAAACAGAAATCTCTGCCAGAATATCAAAAGGCATTTCAAACACAGCATTTTTTTAATGCACATAAGGACAAAAAAAAATCAATTTGAAAAGAATCACTAAATACAAATGAAACAATTGTGAAACATTCAAATTTCACAACTGTTCCATTTGTAAATTAGATGGGCTGGGAAAAAGATGATTTTTTTTTTTTTGCTTCCCTGGGTAAATGCTAACGCTAAGCTGCGTATCCCGCAATTTCTTCGGGTTGGCTATCAATCCATTTTTTGCAGTTTACAATCCATTTTTTGCTTTTTTTTGCAGTTTAGAGTGTTTATTTTTACTATTTCTGATTGTTATTATATCATTATATTGGCTTGGCTTGGACAAACTCATTGATACATCAGCAGATTTTAAGCCGAAGATATAATGTCTCTTGTTTTAAAGTAGCGCCAACTAGGGCCAAGGGTACGTCTTCGCTATTCGCGCATCACATTCGCTTGCACAGCTCCTTTTTACGATGGCGTACATTCGCACATCTCACAGATAAAGAACAACCATGCTCGAACCAGGACTCAAAACCAGAACGCCGAGATCAGGGAGAAGAACTATCATTGCGGCAGGACGTCGGCATATTATAGTGTTGTTGTTACTTACGGCACTTGCCATGGACAAGCTCCTCGCTGACACAGCAGCAGATTTAAGCCGAAAGGAGCGTCTCTTGTTTTTGAGGTAGCGCCAACTAGGGCCAAGAGTACGACTTACCTACACACTCACCACATTCGCTTGCACAACCCTCTTTTGAAGGGGGGGGGGCACATTTACTCATCTCACAGATAGCTCTCAGAGCAACCATGCCCAAGCCAGGACTCCTACCCGGGACTCCCAGAACTCGAGGAAGACGCACTACCTCTGCGCCAGAAAGCCGGCATATTATAGTGTAACATATAAAATTAGTTCGCTTTTTTTGAAAAAAATTTGTGCTCGCTAACAAACATCACATTTAAATAATGATTTTAAATAATTACCCAGCCAGATGGTACAGAATCCAAAGACCCCATTGATTTTCGAAGCATAGATTAAAAAAAATATCCAGCATCTCTTAAACAATGAAATTGAACCGCTTTTCTAATAAAAATAAAACTCTTTTGCTGAAAAAAGACATAGTTCATCGAATTTGGTTTCACATGACTAAAATAAACATGTAAAACCGAATTCGTGACTAAAATTTTTAAAAAACTGTGGCTAGATTTTACATGACTAAAGTAAAAAAAAAAATCCGGCTGGCGAACATGAAAACCAGAATGTTAGTATTTTATTATTAAAATTTAAAAAAGTAATTTGTATAGTAACATAACTTTCGATTATTACGCTTTTTTTTAAGGTGATATGAATGTAAGAGTGGATTCTTAAAAGAGCAATGTTGAAGAAAATACAGCAATTAATATGCCATTAAAAATGCATATCCACAACAGTTGCTTTCTTTCTCCAGTTTCTGTCAAGGAACCGAAAAGTTGCTCCAAACAAAATTCTTCATTAGGCATCAATTTATAAACGCATTTTTCGCAGACAATCGCGTGCAGCGTGAGTTTACGGTACTTTTAGCTTTTGTTTTCTCTTACCTCCCCTCCTCCCCAGTATATTATCAGCGTAATTAACTTATTCGAAGGGCAAATTTGCTCAACAAACCGGGCTCTTTGGCTGAAAGTTAACGGAAAGCAATGCCTCCCCCAATATTGACAGCGATTATTGAAAAACGAATCACTTCCAATAATGAGCATTGGATGAGTTGTTAGCTCCGAAATGACTTTACCTATAAGGTCTCCTTTTTCATTAACTCGCCTTTGCGTGCCCCAAAGAAAAGACAATGTGTACACGAAAACGCATAGAAAAAGGGGCCCCGGAATTTTTAACTATCTCGTGCAGCGCTATCACGCTGCTGACTGGTAATTATTGGCGAATTGTAAAGTTCCGCTGATTGATGAAGCTTCGAAATTAATGGAAATTATTAATTCGGAGTGAATAAAGAAAAGACTTATTTGTCTTCTTTTTCTTTTCTTTTTTCTTCCTCCGGTTCCTTGTTTTACGCTGGCCTTGACAGGGTTGAAAAGTTAGCATATTCGATAACTTGGTTGATCGACATGGCGAGGGGTTCATTAAAAGGGGGAAATTGTGTGCTCAGGGACATTAACAATATCTCTTTTGAGTGTGAATAATTAAACATAAAGGATTCCGTAATGGATTATTAAAATTAATGCAATTTTATATTGCATATCAATATTTTTGTCGGTTAAATGCATTATGGTTTTTACTAAGCAATTTTTTGAACTAAATCAATCAAAATTACGAAGGGAAAAAATTACCTTTATGCGCATATGCATAAGAATATGGTTGAATTTTGATTTATTGACTATGCCCTACTACAAGAAGAAGGCTAAAAAAATTAAAAGATTCGAATCCTTAAGACACTACATCCTAATACCATAATCTTTAAGGTCAAATCCAGCCGTTTTAATATTATTTTTAAAATTATGTTTATAATCATAGCAACGATAATATTGTTACAAAAAAACTAGGTTTAATATTTTTGATTTTTCGACAATGCCCTACTACCAGAAAGAGACTAAAGAAAAAATTAAAAGATTCAAATTCTTAAGACACTACATTATTCTAATATCATAACATTTAAGGTCAAATCCAGCCGTTTTAATGTTATTTTTAAAAATAGCCTTATAAACATAGCAACAATAATATAATGACAAAAAAAAATAGTTTTAATATTTTTGATTTATCGAAAATGCCCTACTACCAGAAAGATATTAAAGAAAACATTAAAAGATTTAAAACTTAAGACACTACATTATTCTAAAATCATAATCTTTAAGGTCAAATTCAGAAGTTTTAATATTTTTAAAAATATGTTTATAATCGTAGAAATGATAATATTGTTACAAAATAAAGGTAGATTAAATATCAGTTAGTAGATTAAATATAAAGACGTCTATATAAATGCAATTTCTAAAGCAATGAAAAGTATTGTAGTAAAATAGATTTAAAATTATTTCTTTAATAGGAAAAATGAGATAACAATAAAATTCAAATCATTGAAAAACAAAATTTTAAAACTTTAAGATAATATGCAAAAAAAAAAAAATGTTTTTGAGCAATAATAAGTGTGGAAATTAATGAAAAAAATATCGAACATTCGATTCACTTTAATTAAAAATGTAATTAAAATTAAGGAAAACCTTTTCTTAATGATCTTTTAATAGAACAAAAAAATATCTTCGCTGTTTGAAAGCTCAAGATCTAATTTCTGTCTAAAGAAGCCTTTTGCACAATTTCCTTATATGATTATCGCTTGATACAATGTAATCTATAATATTATAAACTTAAGAGATTCAGTTCTCCAAAATTTTCTCGCTCATTTTCATAGTCAATTAATGAATGTTTCCTTAGTGAATCCTCCCCCAGATAACGTTGACCTTGGATGAGGTCATTAATGTCACGTGTACTCAGATTTTTATTTTCAAATCTTTGATCATAAGCTTTTGTTTCTTACAGTAAAGTGAAAGAAATTGGGAAAGTCTTTTTTATGCCTTTTTTTCCATCGATTAAAATCAAAATTTGACTCAAGAATACAATTTTAGTAACAAAGTCCTACACCAAATTTTATTTATTCGAGTTCTGTTTTTAAGTCATCGCGCTTCGAATCATACGAAAGTAAAGCTTAATTTGAATCATTATATAAGACAGATTTACTTTTTAAATGTAAAAATTGCGCATCAAATTTAATCTATTTATCTTTTTATGGTATGTAGTTATCGAGTCACTTACACGCAGAAAGATGAACTTGTTGTGAATCAATTCTTTTCAACATTTGATAGAAATCTATAGTTTTGATATAGACATCACATACCAAATTTGTTATCATATTCATCGAAATAAAATGATCGATCAGCAAACATAATTTCGAAAATGTATTTTTAAAGACTCAGGCATATCAAAAATACGAAGACCCGCCCAAATCCAGAATAATGTTTTCATGGTTAAGATATAAATATATAAAACTTTGCAAATAATAAATTAGAACGTGTATGTCCCACTGGGCATATTCACTTTTTACTGGACCCATCATTTAATTTACAGCTATCTAACTTTATAATTATAAACTTTGGAGAGTAAAAAAATTACTTTACTGCTGTTTTTGTTTGAAATTTGAATGATAATTAATTGAAAATTGAGTAAAATGTTCATATTTTGACGCGATGACTCTCTTTTAATAATTATATTTTGAGTCATACCAATATTTTAGTTAATATTTTTTTTTCTATTTTAATACATGAAAAAATATTTTACGAGTATATAGCAATATATTTTGTTATTAAAATGAGATTTAAATCATTTTCATTATAGCTACCAATAAATCACCATGATACCTTTCCCACTTTTAGTGAACAAGAATCGGAAAATTAAGCACACTTTTCTATGTCGACTCGATTTTATATTATGTATGATTTAAACACTATTTTTGAAATTTCATTATAGTTACAATTACGGTTTAACTTAAGAACCAAGCAAAAAAATTTAAAATTGCCACCACTTTTAAATATTGTTTCACTTTCCTGTGATGTAAATATAAGTATATCGTCATAAATTTAGCAAAAATCACAGGTAAAATACTTCTAAAATTTTACGAGTACAAAATTTGAAGTTTTTAAAAATATTTTGTTAAGGAAGCCATAAGACATAGTTACTCAAAATATTTAATTGAAATTTTTAGCAATCATCAGTTCCTGCGAACTATGTCGCCAAAGGCGGCTAGTCACAAATAAATATAGAATGAACATATAGTGAAGGAAATGAGTTTGTCTCAATACGTGCATTAGTTGTTTGAATAGAAAAAAAAACTTTAATAAATCAAGTATAAATAAATACGTAAACAAAACTTCATCTATAACTAGTGAACGAAAGAAATCCAGGTACAAAACAGCATTAAAAAAGCAAACACAAGAATAATTTTATAAAATACAGGATTTGTTCGTTCGAAATGGAGCAAGGTTGAGGGGATATTCCACAATACTCAAAAGTTTTACAGTATTTGCCTGCTTTATTAATTAATGCTATTAATTTGCAACAACCTTAAAAACAATACTTAATCAAAAACGTGAAAACAAATTTGTTAATAAAAGCTATTAAATATTAGCATACATATAATATATGTGTACATAGTATAATAAATACAGTGAATCAAGAATAATATCGAGCACATTATTTTAACGGTGAAATGGATTTTATGAATTATATTAGTAGAAAAACAGTATATAATAGCATTAAACACAAATGCATAACAATGTATGCAGATACCTTAAGTGTTGCAAGATTACACAGAAAAATCAAGCAAGACAATTACCACTGAGAAATATATTTAATTATGCTTAAAATTTGTCAATAATTAATTCATCAGTATTTACCAATCTTTTAGTAACTTATCAACTTACACTTCAAAAAATTCTTCCAGCTTCGTCCAAAATATCACTTTTTTGCAATTCATTCGTCCTGTTTTCTAAGAAAAACTTCACTATAAGAAATTTTCAACAATATCTAATCACTTGATATTAATCAATTCATCCGCTTTAATCAAAGAGAAAAGCCGAAATTAGAAGAATATTTTTTTAGAATTTACGTATCTGACGATATGAATATAGAATAAGCATATATATATGTTTTGTGAACGAATTTATTATAGTTTTGAATAAAAACATCAAAAGCAAACACTGTAAAAATCAACAAATTTGAAAAGAGAGATTATTTGAAATAAGATATTTGAATACAATATAGGCATAAAAAAAATCATATTTTGAAAAAAAAAATGATTCTAAATAGTATTAAAATAAAAAAATTAAATTGAAAATAACGAAGAACCTACATTCACAGATTTAAAAAAAATAACAAGAGAATATCGAATTTTCATTCTCTTCTACTTTTTCTGAAATAACATATTTAATTTTTTTTTAATTCTAAAAGTAACATCCTAACTTTGAAAAAAAATCCAGAAATAAAGGGTTTCAGTAAAATATTGAAAAACACTTATGATTTACCTTTGACCAAACACTTGAGACTTAAAATCTCTTTTAATTAAACAGTTATACTTAAAAAAACAATGAGAATTTGTTTTTTATTATATATATATATATATATATATATATATGTGTGTGTGTGTGTGTGTGTGTGTGTGTGTGTGTGTGTGTGTGTGTGTGTGTGTGTGTGTGTGTGTGTGTGTGTGTGTGTGTGTGTGTGTGTGTGTGTGTGTGTGTGTGTGTGTGTGTGTGTGTGTGTGTGTGACATAAACTAATAAATGGATTTAAAAAATCTAGTGCTTCCAATAATTATTTTTATTCCTAAGAAATGAGATATTGAGAATTTAATCAAAAATTACAAAAGAAATAATTTCTTTATCCTTGCTCCATTTGAAAATATGCTCCATTTGAAAAATTTTATGATTTATTCATTAATTAAAACTTCAATAAGATATTCAAAACCTGTCTTCCATCATCATTAATTTTTTACTTTATTTTCAATATAAAATAGTAAGAATAACAATGATAAATAACCTTATGGTATAGTTGAAACTGTATACCTATTGTTGATACTGGTCATAATAGAAAAACAACTATGAAATTTTATTTTATTTTCTTACAATTGCATAACAAAGTGTTAATGCCACTTTTCATGCGTCTATATGTATTAAAAAGATTCATATTTTTAAATAAAATTTGGATCAAAAAAGTATTTCTGTCCTTTCAAAGCAGGAGATATGCTGTCCATTTTGATCTCCTATTTCTTTACTTTCTTTCCTCTCCAAGTCAGGAAAAATTCACATTGTTATATAAAAAAATTGTAAGATAAAAAATATGGAAAAGTGTGTTTATATAGGATAGTTACTACTGCACTTAGATTCTTTATTTAACGAAATTGAAAGTCTAAATCTTATACGATACTTGAGATGATCATTTACAGTACATTTATTACAAATAAAGAAAAGATTCATTGTTAATACAAAACTTATATAAAAACTACTATTACTGGTATAATGTAAGTACTGAAAAAAATCATATAGTTTTTCTTTCTAAAAGACTTAAAAAGTTTTTAGAAAATCTCAACACAATTCCCAACTTTTAAAGCAATATAATATTGACTTTCTACAATTATTAAATAAATAGTAATCAATAAACGCATTCAATCAATAGGTGAAAAAAATACAGTATTTGATTTCACACTTTTGAATCCTGATAATAGAAATACTATTAAATTCCCAAACGCCTTTTTTTTATTTTTAAAAATTAATTTCATATAATATTCTAAATATTTGCTTTACAGTGGTTCATTTTAAGACAAGAGACGACAAAAATATTTGTTTGTGGATAAATGTTGTCACTCTTTGTTAGTTTTATGATATTAAAATTTTTTAATTTATCAGCATCTATAAAATACGCTACAGTCAAAATTTTGCCTCAAAATTTAAAATTCATGAAGCTACATCAATTATTAATGAAAACAGATTAATAATTAATAAAATAAAAGGCATATATTTTTATTTTTCATTTATTTTGATTGAAATATGCAGTATAACATTTTACTTAATAAATGCAGAATAATTTATCTAACGTTCGTCTAATAGTTGCTATATTCATAAGATATTAAGTAATCACATTACAGAAAAAGATATCGCAGATATTTTTTAACGTATTCAATTTAATGAAAAATGTAGAATCAATTTAATGCCATGTTTAACGATTAAACTTATATATTCAATGGATTTTTATTTTCCATTTATTTCCGAAACACATAACATATTTCTTGAAAACAAAATTTACAAATTCAAAGATTTTACATTCGTTAGACTTTTCATTAATTTTTCTTTCTTTCTTTCTTTCTTTATGAATAATTACATAATCTTAGGGAGCACTCAGCTTTCTGTTTACGCCCAAGCTTAAGTTCTCCTTTCCCTCAAAAGATGGCGCTACACTTCCATTTTTCGGTTTTCGCTCAGAAGATAATTGCGGAAACGCGTTTTATCTTCGCAGCCGCTAAATTATATAAAAAGATTTTTAAACAATTGTTGATTAAGAGCACCAACTCTTTGTTTTATTTGGAGATTTTTCAAAAATAGGATGAAATTATTAATCAGGAAAATTTCGGTATTATATCAGATCTAATTTAATTATGCTGAAATAATACCTATTATATGAATATCTTTCACAACTGATTTTCAATCAAAGAATAATCAGATATGTGAAAAAATTTCATTCTAAAACTGAAATCCCGACCGTGGGTTTTTTAAAATCTTTTTTCATTTAATAAAAATAGACGTATATTTTCTTCAAAATTCCTTACAATAATATTTTAATAACTCAAGATGTCGAAAAATAATAATGCATTCTATAAGCATTAACTGAAAAAAACTGCACTTAAAATATATGTATATTATATTAAATCCATTATATGCTTCATAATGACATCACGAATGGCGTTAGAACATGACTTTCCTTAAGCAATTGTTCTATCAAATAAAAAATATATTCTTTTTTATATTTGTGTTAATTACGTCTGTTGACTTACCTGCCGTGATTTATTTGTTTTGATCTATTCCATTCTTCGAACAACACCAACAAAAACGACGATCACGAACTACAAATAGGCTTCGTTTTGCTTCACACTTCCCTCTTACTTCGATCGTGTTTCCCTGAACTATGTGAGTAGACTCGACCGTCTACGAACCAATCAGAGAGCTGTTTTGAGCACGTGACACTGGAGATCAGCGTCACAGCTACAGACGACGTGAAGATTCTGTGGAAGCTGGAGCTACGGTCGCAGCTACTCTGAAATCTTGAGAGACTCCGAGATCGGCTCGTCAACAAACAGTTCCGAAAACCTCATCTCACTTATTATTGTGTGTGGATTATTAATTAGTTGCATTTCGAAGAGTGACAACTTTATTTATTATTTGATGACATCTTCAAACAATGTTGGATTAATTTCATATCAAAAACTTGTTATACGTATCGTTATTATATCCTTCATCGTCATGCAATGACTGCAACATCTGTAATCAATCAATCCAATTACTTCCAAAGATAGTTGAATGATGCCTGTACACCAATTTCCAGAGGTAATTATGATTTTTCTATTTTATAAAACTAAACTTTGCTTTCTATTTTCGAATTTAGCGCGATAAAGAGAGCGCTACAGAATTTTTTTGACTGATAATCAAAATTTTGACATCTGACAAACTACTTAATATTCTTGAATAGAATTTATTAACGTAATTAGTTAATGCATTATTTTTTAAAATCTGAGTATGCTTAATAAAATTTGAAAAAAATCAGAATTTAATCAAATTAATATTTTATGTTTTTATTATACTAAACATATAGAAAAGAAAAAATTCCTCGTAATTATTTCAGAATTTTCAGTTTAAAGATATTTTATTAATTAATAACAGAACGATGATTCTTAAAGAGGTGGGCTAGATTCGCATGCATTCTGTCGCTAAATTGTCGTCTGCTTCCTCGGATTATTAATTTACCGATCGTAATATAAGTGTCAAATATTAATTCGATTATCATAATATTCCTCCGCTGTACTTATAATAAACCTTTTATAGCATTTTATATTTATATATATAGAACAAAATTCTTAGACTCTTTGGCTTTGAACATTCTATAGAAGTACCCATGCTAACTAAAAAAGTATTATAATTGTTTCATTTCAAAAATTAAATCCTGTAGTTAATGTCGTACAGATTTTTTTTCAGAAAAAAAGTTTAATATTTCCTTCCTATTTATGAACTTGAGCTTTCGTTACAGTCTATTTCGGTTATATTCTTTCTGTCGATTCTAAAGTGAATGTTTAATTTATATCCCATTTAGATAATAGGCTATTAATTTCATTCGGATAAACAAAGAAATAAATCTTCTAATCTTTATTCTTTTTTTATCAGTGGTTCATTGATTAGAAATTGATGATGGAAGCTATAAATCGTTGTGAAATAAACGAGCGTAAATAGGTTCCAAATTCGACTACAAGGTGGCGCAGCTTGTATGTCTTCGCTCATGAAATGCGCTGATTTTCGCAAATGAGCGAAGTTCAGTTAAAAGAAGCCCCCGCTTGTTCGTTAAGACGATTCAAATTATTTTAAATTATTCGTTTATTTAATTGAACTTCGTTCATGCAAGTATTAGAGCAGGTTGATAATTAGATATTAAATTACTGTTTTTTAATTTCTTAGAAAGAATTCTTTTGATATTTGTTATTTTTAATTCTCCTGTTACATAATGCGAAGGGTATAATGTATTCTTGGAGAAAAAATTTCGAATTCTTGATATTTTTTTTCAATTAGGAATATTTTATTAATATTTTTTTAATTATGCGTGCTAAATAATTTATTTTAAAAAAATCAATGTAGATAGATATAAATGTCATGAAACTTTCTTCCTAATTTACAACTAATTCTTTGAAAATCATTTGTAAAAAATATTAAATATGGTGAATAAAATATGTCATGTATATGTGGGTAAATTTATATAAGACAAATTAATGAAAATAAGGAATATAATCCATAAAAAAGCGATAATTTGTTATTACAATTTGACTGATACTTGCACTGATGATTATCTGTAAAAAACTATTATCTTAAACTAGTAAAAATAGAATGGCAATGGTATGTACAGAAAATCATAACTTAACTTCTAATTTTAGAACTTAAATTTTCAAATTAATGAATCATTTATTTCAATTTAACTACCTAGTTTTTCAGCGTAATAAATCCATAGCGGTTTTTTTTTTTTGAAGTGATATCTTTCTTTGATATTGCATAGTCTTTTTTGATTTTTTTCAGTCACATTTATGTTATCTTGATATTTTCATGGACATTTTTAATGATGAAGTATTTAAAAGTTTCATTCGAAGCCTGTTCTTTATATAAACACGACGATTTAATTTACGTTTGGGATAGTTGCGAGAATATTCACAATTCTATTATAATTAAGTTAGGTCTTTTGTCATAAATTTATGTTATTATTAGTTTTTTTCGATTTTATAATTTTTTATATATAAATTATGAAGCAACTTTTTCACCCAAATGTCTTAACAATTTAAATTAAGAATTAAACTTAGTAAGTATTACATTCTATTTTTAACGAATTTATGAATATCTAGTAATCTCAAATGCTTCATTTCGGTTCTGAAAACATTTTGAGGCAATCGTTGCCTCAGATGGGGAAAATGTATCTCTTAGATTCAATTTCATGAAGATTGCACAAAAGAAAATTAAAATGTATTGTTTATTCGTATATTTTTGAAGTACCGCAAAATATCAAATAGAATTCGAATTCCTTTTTATTCCTCATTTAGCATTAATTTAAATTTTTCCATGATTTATTTCATCTTTAATATGTCTCTATAATCTTACATGATTACTAAACTAAAAATAATGCTAAAAAATGGCGGTTTCAGTCTGTCTTTGATAATGATAGGCATTATCCATCTTGATTCATCGGCGTACATTTAAAGCGACTTCGTAATTATAGAGCAAACTGGATTCCATGATGTCAGTGAAAATTTCAAGACAATGAATGGGAAGAGGGCCAAGTTTTTGGTGTTCCAGACATAGTTATGAATGACTCAAGTCTTATTTATTCGCAGCGTATCTAACAGCATTTTGAAGCTTGCCATCAATTCTGTTACTGCCATTTAAAATTAGAGTGCATATTTGGAAGTTACTATAAAGAGTAATTGGGTTTTTAGGATTTAAATTTCAGCACATTTGTAAGAGACTTTTCACGTTTAGGCTAAACAACAGTGAATCCTATATTAACTGTGCCATTTTATATGCATCATATCTAACTCCAGTTTGAATCTTGCCGTCATTTGCTACCATTTAAAATTAGAGTGCATATTTGGAAGTTACTATAAAGTGTAATTTGATTATTAGAATTTAAATTTCAGCACATTTTGTAAGAGACTTTTCACGTTTAGGCTAAACATCAATGAATCCTATATTAACTGTGCCATTTTATACGCATTATATCTAACTCCAGTTTGAAGCTTGCCGTCAATTGCTATCATTAAAAATTGGGAGTGTATATTTGGAAGTTACTATAAAGAGTAATTGGGCTATTGGGATTTAAATTTCAGTATATTTTATGAGAAACTTTTCTAGTTTAGATTAAACGCCACTGAATTCTATATTAATTGTGCCATTTTATACGCATTATATCTAACTTCATTTTAAAGCTTGCCGTCAATTGCTACCATTTAAAATTGGGAGTGTATATTTGGAAGTTACTATTAAGAGTAATTGGGTTATTAGGATTTAAATTTCAGCATCTTTTCTCGTTTTTTCTAGACGCCAATGAATGTTATATTAACTGTGCCATTTTATACGCATTATATCTTACTTCATTTTGAAACTCGCCGTCAATTATGTTACTAACATTTAAAATTGGAGTGTATATTTGAAAGTTACGGTAAAGTGTAATTGGTTTATTGGGATTTAAATTTCAGTACCTTTTGTGAGAAGGTTTTCTCGTTTAGACTAAACAACTCAAAGTCCTGTATAACAGTTCCAGTTAATAAAGCTTCATGACAATGATATAAGCCGTATAGGAAATGGAATAAAAGTTGTAAATTAACAGCTAACAGTGTTTAATTACTTCTATTAATCGGATATTGGTATCACTTTTGAATATTTTATCGTCTCTTTTAGTATGTATATAACATTGCATTGATACCTGAATTTTCATTACTATGAATTAGAAACCGCTTTTCAAAAAAATAACCATAAAGTTAATTTTACCATTCAATATATCAAATTAGTTTGATTTGATTCTATAGATAGGTTAAGTAATTAATAAATTCGAAACTTAATATTTACAATTATTGTTTATCTAATTAACGATATCGATTTCTTTGGATATAAATAAATTTGATAGTCACTTATCATCTGACACAAAGTACAAAGTGCTTATATATGAAAAGTATAAAGAGATAACAAATATTTTGTTATTATTTTTTTTTAATTTTTTTGTTTCCTTAGCTATTTTCAGAAAGGAAATCGTGATTTCTTCAAACTAAATATTTCTTTAAAAAATTTCGATTGCGTCTTAATAGTAATTGCCATATGAAATTACCGTTCAAAATTATTGTTCACATTTTGCTTAGTTCTATCAGACATTTAGAGAAATTGAAGTATTCCCGGAACCTATTTATTTTTTGCCGGCTCATTCACTTTTTATTCTTTTGTTTCTGAAATTTAAATTCCTATACTCATAAAAACAGATGTCGGAAGAAATTCTGCCCTAAGCAGGGCTCAGGATCAACGTACGAAACCCCTTTGTTTGAAACGGAGTTCGTTTGACAAATCGTCCGACGTCGTCGCGTCAGAGCACAATCCCAACGACTCGTTCCCCCTTGATCCGACAAATTTATCTGAATTGTCATCCCCACCACCCCCATCTTGCAGTGAGTGGAAAGATTTTTACCCCGGTGCTGGTCTGAGTCTTCATTCCCTTGTTGTTATATCACGTGAATTCAGTTTAGACCCTTAGCATCGTCCCCCATTCCCCATCTTCATCGATCGCGGGGGTGTTCAAGTCATCGTTCTCCAACCCTGCCTTTTCGGAAAATCGCCAGCTCGTGAAATGTCGTTTACGAGAAATTGAATCGGTGCGAGTAATCGGGAAACATATTTCGGAATAACAGTGGCGCAGTTATTTCGGGGGGAGGGGGTAGAAGACGACATTAAAACTGTTATTGCTGCTGGAGGAAGTGTCAGCCATCCAGATGGGGGGTGTTGATGGGATTTGTCATTTCGAGATTTCAAATGTGTGTGAGAGGCAGTAAGTTTGTAAGTATCGGATATTGCAAATTGAATTGTACGTATCGATCGCGCCATTCGCCAAAAAGTGATCGGAATCTTTCATCGGGAATTCGGAAAAATTCGTTAAAACACGATGCAATTATGTTATTTTTTCTTATAACATAACATAACGTCCTCTATAAGAAATATCCACACCGTAACATCAAATCTGATGTTTTGAATTCATTTTTCTGGTTTCGATATTTATTGATGAAGCATTCTTTATATAAAAGACTATAATCCGCTGTACCACATTTTGACCAACACCATTCTCTAACAGCTAATTAAAACAATAAATTTATTTTTTATTTTTATTTTCTTTCACATACCAAAAAATGTATACTAATTTAAGTAAATAAATAAATGAGATTATTGAAATAAATAATAAAAGTCATTTTATTACAACTTAATTTCACATTTCATATACTGTTTTTGATGAGTATACTCGCCATCATACATTTTTGCGACTGTATTTAGATACATATTTTCTAATGAGGTTGAGGCAGTGAAATGATTTTAAGAAATTTAATGGATCGTATTATTAAATTTTTTTATAAGATGCTGTTAATTTTAAATTTCTTCAATTATTAATCGATGAAATATTAATATATGCTTTAATGTTCCATTTGAAATTAATTTTAAAGTAATGTGCTTTATAAAGATTAAAATGGCAGCATTGATAAACAAACCGATGTCTTCATGTTTTCTTTTTAATTAAATGACTGCCTGTGAAAAAATATAAATTGTTATCCAACTCTTAAAACGATGTGAATAGACTCGAGATGACAATGTGAATGATTAATAAAATTTGAAAATAATAAT
>JAOUZG010015602.1:12771513-12789078 GCA_026289955.1 Argiope argentata | reverse complement strand
TAAAATTGATATCATATTGTGTACATAATATATCCTATAGTGTACAAGTTTATATACATATTAAGCGTGTTAATCAACTCGTGTTAACAAATTCTAGTCATGTATCTATCTTCCTTGAATAACTAACAGATCCGTTTCCTCCCCAGAAGTTACGTCAATTGTAATAGTTATATACATTTGGGTTATGGGCGTCTGAATTATGACTAAGAAAGTAGGCTAAGTTGTTTCTGATTATTGTTTTTTTTTTAATTCTATTGAATAATATTTTTATGTTTCAGAATGTTAAAAAAGTGATAAAAGCGGTTTTGATGTCACACCATCAAATAAAATTGCTGAATTGCTGGCATATAATATTTGCGCTACCGAGAATTTTATTACTGTTTATGTGTTCAAAGCATAGAAGAAATGCGATAATTGAAGGTTGTAGTCTCTTATTTTACAATGGAAGTGTATAGAATTGAGGTTAATATCCATTGCAATGACTTCATTATGTTTTCCTTATGTTATGTTTACACCATTTTGTTATTAAAAAACAACAACTAGGAAATGAAAAAAATAATAATAAACGTGAGGTAAAAAAAAAATTCAAAACTTTAGGTAAAATGTGTGATAAAATATTCAGATTATTATTATTATTATTATTAAAAACATTGCTTTCTTATGATAATAAATGTTTTTATTTAAAATGAATTTAGAATTTTTAAATATTTTGTAATATTGAAAATAACATATCTCAAAACCAGCGTTAAAATACTTATAATTTAATGCTATTAAATTAATCGTTCGTATCGGAACACTGCCTAATCTTTTTTTTAATTTTAATACTTTTAATTTGCTGTTTAAAATCGAATAGCTAATGACTAAATATTTTTTCTTTATTATTTATTTTTAAAAGTTTTATTGATACAACTGCGTTTCCTTTATTAAAACATCAGAATAAGCAGAACACAGAATTAACATATATTAGAACAAAGGGAATAATTTATTTATATTGAAATACTATATACTATCAAAGAATTAAGATATATTAGAACTCAAGATCAGCGTATATTATTATACAAAATATTAGAACACTAACAATTTTTTTAGTTTGTTAGCTATGCAAAGTTGTTCAAGCTCAAAATCAGTCAAGAAAACAAAATAGCAAAACGTTTGTCGTGCGTTGAATCTTGATTTTTCGCGCTGCTCGAACCAGAAGTAACACAGAATGGTTCATGCTCCACTAGTTACTAATCTTTCAGGCCGTTGATTTATCTCCATGTTATATGTCTTCTGTGGACCTTATTGATGTCTACAACCCATGTGATCTTCTATTCGATAATATGATGATTCCCTTTATTGCCACTCAGTGGCTTCTATCTTGCTACCGAGTTCCCTTTGCACATTTATCATCATCGTTTCGTGTCAGTTAGCAGTTAATTCGAAGAGTATCTGGTTCTGGGAAATGATGAAAATCAAAGATAACTGACTGCGTTAAGACGCTTACGTTGGTGACTCAGTGTTTTGCCCGGAGGAAACAATTGCTCGCTGGTTTGCTGACACTTGCAATTAGCGCTGATGGATTGTCGAAACTTAAAAGTTTCAGTTGTGGCAGAATGGCCGAATGACTTTCTTGTTTCATTTTGTTGCTTTCGGAAATGATAAATGTTCCGAGTTCTTTGAAGTGGGAAGATTTTAGATAACTGTTATCTAGTGAAAAATATCAATCAGTAGAGACAATTGCATTTGATATTTGAGTACTTATTGGTACCGATCTTGTTAACTTTAAGTTACGACTGTCTATGCTATAGGTTCTTAGCGTGCAAGAAATTGTCATATTTAAGTCTTTTAGGGCTAATCATCTGTCCATTATACGATAGAAAATCAGAAATATTTCATTGTATAACTCATACATACTATCTAGTTTTATAGCGTATTTTATGTTTTTTTAAATAACTTATAATAACATTATCGTTATTTCTATTTCTGGATTCCATCAAACAATTCAATGAATTCTTGAATTTTCAAGTAGTCCAGAAATTGCTAAGTGTTGTACAACGTGAGATTTATATATCAAATGATACATTAATATGGCAATCAGACCAGAGGATTACGAGTTTAAAAAAGCACCATTTTCATAAAAGTTCATTTATAAAACGTGTTTTAATAAAAAAAATTTATTAAACAAAATTTAATTCAAATTTTTATTACTTATATAGTTCCTTGATCTCTATAATTTATTTACAACGATTCATTTTTTCCATTAATTTCGTTTTGGGGCCACCGAACTATAAACAGGCCGGATTGATATAGTATTAGATTTTTTTTTTTTTGAGATTGTTCTTTACTTTAAAAATTAACCCTTTGGGAAATGTACCGTTATTACTGCTTTGTTCTATAACGGAAGTGACTGAATTTCAAAAATTATTAAATGATTCGGTTCTTGAAGTTTTTTTTTAAACATTTAAAGAAGCGTAGAAAGAATTTATATGTATTAATAGTTATGCCAAATATTCGATTTATAAGAATTTTTTCGTCTTCAGTATTTTGCACTTAGAATATTTTTTTTTCTAATCATAAAAAGTATCTTTACAATCAGAGTAGATTTTGCTGTATTAAGATTTATCAGACTTCCATATCTTTAACAACTTTATACACTTTTATAAAAATCATTTATCATTTTTTTTTTGGGGGGGGGTTCATTACAGAATTCTCCACCACCACCCCTGTTGTTTTGAATGAGTAATATCGCCAAAACATATCACTATATCCATTTTTAAAGCAAACCCTTTTCAATTATGTAATTTCCATTGTGTTTTCGATTTATACTTAATGTTTCAACAAGAAAATAATAATAAAAAAAAGCCAGTGTTATTTGGGTTATTTAAACTTTCCTTTAATAAATCGAACTTGCATGTTGTTGCATTGAATACAAAACGGAAAAAGCTACCGAAAATTGTATCAAATGCCAACAATTGCAAATTTTATTCCATTTGTAATGAGGTTCCAAGTACTTTAATTGGCTTGAAATTGCCCACTAAGGAAATATAAAGTTGTTAGTCTCGTGATTTATGATGAGTGACGAGGGATGATTGCTGGCTTTTTGCGGAGGCAAAACATTGTCATAAACCGTAGCAGTGGAGGAAATTACCTCGTGATGAATAATAAAATCTCATAAAAAAAACAAATCTACTGTGAGAGCAAATGGATATAAAATGGAAATAACGACTAAATTTGCCTTCTCTGTAGATTGCTGTGCTAGAATCACTGATTTATTATCTTTCAAGACCGGTTGATAGAAGTATCTGTTTGTAATATTCCGATTGTTAGATTTTTGACCAATAGTTGCTTCGCTTTCTGTTTGTTTGACTTACAATTTGTTGTATAGCATCAGTTACGAATGCAGTTAATATTATGTTCGTAATTTTTTTTATTCGTTCGTATTGGAAGATCGAGGCGACGATTTTTTTTAGTTGCTTTTAAATTAGTAAATTATAAGAAAACAATTTTGGAACTAAATTAGAATGTGTTATGTTTTTTTAAGTAATCATGTGCTTAGCTTTAGTTTATTCCTAAATGTGAATTTGTGCTCTCTAATTTATTTCATGGAATCATGGCATTTCCTTTGGCACTATTTTTCAATTTTCCCATGCATCAGTATATTGCTCTAAAGAGATACTAGCGGGGATAAAAGCCTTTGTTGCTATAAATCCCAATACCTTATATATTTCAAGAAAGAGATGCTATGGTAACAAAACATTGACGTGTTGATGCCACTTTTTAAAGTCTAAAATAATGAATAGGCAAGTTTAATAATAATACCATGTTAAGGTGCATCATTGACCAAAAACTAAACTGTTGACAATAATTGATGCGGAAATAAATGTTTTTCTCATGGTGCCGCTTATCCTTGGTATGCCACTGCATTATTACTTATACCTCTTACTATTATATTCGTCTCCGAATTCGCATTAATATCATCCAGAGTGAGATACACGCAATCTGTTCAATCTGGATTATAATTTGCATTTTAAGCATTCGAACATTACATCATCAAATATTTGGTGAACAAGAAAGCTTATAAAAACGTCATCATTTCGTTAAATATAGAATAATGAAATCAGTGTGGTATTAAAACTTCAATCTAAAAATATTCTATATAATATGTTATATTGTTTATTTTTTTTTGAAACTTGGAACTATACTAATCCTCTTCGTATCACTTTTCCCTGAAAATCTCCGAGCAACTAAATTACAGATATTTATATTTGTAGTGTGAGTTTCATATAATATGTCCACACTATAAATTGGGGGAGGGAAGGATATTCGTCATTATTATCATGCCAGAACATGATGTTATTTTGGGAATGAGGTTTTCTGGCCTCAACAAAAATCCGTTGGCGAAAAATAAAAATTTTATTATCTGCTCGAGCATCTCAAAAACTCAGCGTTTAATAACGCGTTGCCATAGCATTTACGAAAGCCCTGATTAAAAAAATAGGTTAATGAGTACAGCAAATAAAACCTATAAAAATATCATTTTGAGCACGTGATTATGTGAAATGAAATAAATAGGAAATGTGATATTTTTTTAAACAATAAATGCGAGACAAAGTTTTTTGGATCGTTTGCAATGCTAAAGTGACTCATTCAATGAAACAATGAAAATGAATAAAAATATAATTTAACTTGTACGAGCATATGGTGCTTGGCCATTCAAGAAATTATGTTCTGACGTGATACTTTGAAATATGCAGAGCGAATGTCATTTTAATCTTTATTTTTATTTTATTCTTCGCACACCGCTTTGGTTGAAGTGGAAAATTCAAACTAACTTGTGAAACAAAGTTGTTTTCATTTTTAAACGAATGGAAAGGAGATAATAAAAGGTGTCATAAATATCTTTGGCATCCATGTCTAATTTCTGGCAAGTTATATGTCCTCTAGCGACAAACTTGTCCCCTTGTGCCTTTTGGACGACAGCATTACGAAGACAGTTTGGTTGATTCTTTTATATTTATGGGGCAACATACGTTTCCGCCGAAGTTTGGCTTAAATCATCCCTTTGCCGCAGAGGAAGCCGGGGGAAAAAAGTGGAGATGTGCTAACAAATAATTTTAGGAGAGGAAACTGTCAACATACATCAGTGTTGAGGAACAGGTGTGAGATTGTTTATCGGGAGACACCGCCACCATTCCCTCCCTTTAGAATACTCATAAATTAATGGGGTACCTCCTACACGGCTCTGTTACATCATGTTTTTGTTAAAAATAAGAGCATGGCACTGGCAAATTTGCTGAGATCATTGAGTCTAATAAAAAAAATGGCTTTGTTGTTTTTGAAGTAATTTAAAATGTCCTGTGGGGAAAAAAAGCTTAGGTTCTTTTAAGAACTGAAAACATTAATGCTAGTGCTGTTTTCGAACAGTTGATGCGTCAGTATCAATAGCTCAACAAGAAGTAGAATATCAATTACTCAACCAGAAGTAGAGTATCAATAACTCAACTAGAAGTAGAGTATCAATAACTCAACAAGAAGTGGTAACGATTAATAATATTATGAAAAATTAAAATTATCTTCGAATAAGAGCTGGAAACAGTCATGTTAATGTCAACTAAATTTTACAGATAATTGAGTCTAATAAAAAAATGGCTTTGTTGTTTTTGAAGTAATTTAAAATGTCCTGTGGGGAAAAAAAAACTTAGGTTCTTTTAAGAATTGAAAACATTAATGGTAGTGTTGTTTTCAAACAGTTGACAAGTCAGTATCTATAGCTCAACAAGAAGTAGAGTGCCAATAACTCAACAAGAAGTAGAGTATCAATAATTCACCTAAAAGTAGAGTATCAATAACTCAACAAGAAGTAGAGTATCAATAATTCAACAAGAAGTAAATTATCAATAATACAACTAGAAGTAGAGTATAAATAACTCAAAAAGAAGTAGTAAGTAAAAAAAAGATTAATATTATTATGAAAAATTAAAATTCTCTTCAAATAAGAGCTGAAAACAGTCGTGTTAATATCAACTAAATTTTACAAATCAAAAAATTGTTAAAAACAATTAACATAAATTGACATTATTTTGAATGAGTGCTGAAAACTGTGGTTAAGTTGATTAAAATTGTTAAACAAATTTCTATGATTAAAAACATTTTATTATAGTTGGGGATGGGGCTAGGATATTGAAAACTATGAATTGGAATCAATGATACTATATACCAACAGAATTGTCAAATTACCATCACTATCTGAATGGAATTGCAATCACAGAAGTGAAAAGATAATATCGAATATTGTATTTTAATTTTAATTTGAAGTTTTAGTGTTTGGTAATTGACATTGTAAATAACTTGTAGTAAACTACAGACGCCGATTGAATATTTTTTTTTTAAATTACAGTTTTGCTAAATAGGCGTCTGTAACTGACATTTTTTACTTTTGAGTTAAAATTACTCCCATTTTGAGTGTTTACTATTAATTTCCTTTCTAAAAAATGACGTATTCTTATTTAAATGGCAATTACGAGTTATTTTCACAATAATGATGTGTATTGTTTAACAGTTTTGTCGATAAAGATGCATAACAAAAATAAACATATTTATTGATTTTAAAAAATTCATACAATAAAATAACACTTGGCTATCTGAAAATGTTAAAACAATATCAAATAAACTCGATTTAAGTTTCAAATATTTTCTTTTCTTTTCTTTCTATTTACTTTCTATTTCTAATTTTCTAAATTACTTTAACCTGTTGTGCTTATAATTTTTAAAAAACAACAATTGTTGTGAATTAAAACATTATGAAATATATCTCTCTTACAAAAAGATTTCGTTCTGGACAGTATCAAATTAAAAAAAGAAACGAAATGAAACCTATTTATTTAATTAAATATCTACCCGGAATAACACCGCCTTTGTTAACGTAATTAACAAAACAATCTCATTCATTTCGGCATTTCTTTTCCATTTAATCAGAGATATCAAATATTCTTTCTTTCACAAAACGCAATAAGTTAAATTAATGGTTGCTCTAATTCAGAACAAATTTATTAAGTTTAATGTTATTTTGCTATTATTCAATTTATGCATTCGTTAAGATAAATAAAAAGAACGAATATTTATTTTTTTTCGTTGGCTTCAATAATGAAAACTTGAAAGAAAGAAGAAAAAAAACACACATTTCGTCAAATAGTATCCATAATTGGAGATGATTTTTTTATTTCATCAAAAACAGCATCTCTTTGATTTTATTATAACACATACCAAACAATTAGGGTTAATAGTATTAGCAAAGGCTTTTTAGAATTGTCTTAGACGTACGATTCTTATCTTAAAGGCATATTTAGTATGATTCATAAATGATAAACTGCTATATTAAATTTAAGACCATTGTTTAATTGATTGTCAATAGTTAATTAAATTTTAGAATTGCTCATCTGCTATTTAATTTAGTTTGCATAGTACTGGAACACGTTTTCGTAGCTTAATTGACATAAAAATGAAAAAAGAAAGTTGTTTATACCATATTAAAGGACGAAAGTTTAACTAATATAATAAAAAGCAGTTTTTTTTAGTTAGTATATATTGTGATAACATCTTTGAAAGGTATTCGAAAAATTAAGGAGACAAAGTTATATAAAACAATATAAAGCCAGTCTTAAAGTATCGAATATAAAGACTGTTAATTATTTTACTGATGATGATCTAGCATAAGTCTTGGTCAATATGACATTTTAAGCCAGTAGTATTTTGAAAGATTGGTGGTCAAGAATTACAAATTTTTCAAGTATTAACAATATATATGGATAATTAAGTTTGTATTGATTCAGTATTCTTTGGATGAAATAGTTGTCGATGACGATTATATAGCTATTGACAATTTAAATTAACACTATGGTTAAAATTTCATAGTATACATTAGCCTTTTATAGAATAAATCTTAGTAAAAATCATACTTTATAATGTCGATTGCGCTATTAGTTATTCATTAATTATATAAATTAATTTTAAACTGCAGTAATTGTTATTTTCGTAATAAACTACATTTTAAAGGGCAGTTTCATTTAGTTCCTCATATAATAGAAATACGTTCAAAAACTTACGACGTTGTTTGTAGAGGATTCTGCCGTTTGTATTTTGTATATTAACAATATTTTAAAAGGAAATTTCACTGAGCTATATCTATAATAGTAAGACATGTAGAAATTTATGATATTGATATTATTTGGAGACGATATTACTGTTTGTATTTTTGAACATTAATAACGGTATTTTAAAAAGGTGTTTCTTTGAGTACTTCCTATTATAGTAAAACATGTAGATGGTATTATAATATAGATAGATAGATAGTATGTAGATAGTATCTATAATAGTATTTTTGTACATTAACAGCATTTTTAAAGGGAGTTTCGTTGAGTTCTTTCTATTATAGTAATAGGTGTAGAAACATGATGTTGCTTGATAATAAAAGTGCCTTTTTTTGCATGTTAATTAGAGTGGCCATTTCCCAAGCATTTTGTTTCCAAAAACTATAGAAAAGAGAATCCGTAATTTAACTGTCAACTTCATGCAAAATAAATGTGGAAATCAAATTCCCTCAAGATTGTTAAGCTCCATTTTTTTAAAAATTAGAGCCGACAAACTGTTACTAAATATATCCATATATTAATTTGTCATTTAGTTCCTCGCCTTATTATTAAAAATATTCCTTTTGCTATACTTTGACTTCTTTGATATTAGGATAAATGCGTTAAAACTTCTCATGAATTCATTGCTCGTAGAATTGTAAAGAAATGTCCAAAATCTGTATTCCCAAACAACTTTTCAACACAATTCCCAGTGTTTGGAAGAGAACGCCTCTCCCCTTCCTGATTTACAGCCTTCAACTCCGAAGTAAATGCTGGCAATATATTTCAAAACCCCATTCTATCTCAACACGGGCTAGAAAAATAACCAATACTCAGTATAAATTTTGAGATATTTGTTCAGGCCGTGTTATTCTCCCCGCACGCTGTGTGGTTTATACGATGTAGCACGATTTGGATGCGTTTCGGACAGGTGCAAGTGAGAAAAACTGCGTTTATGCCCGAGAAAATGCTTGCGGATTCGATGTGTTAGCTGCTTCATGTTGTTGTTTGCCGCTGGAGGAGAGGTGCTTGATATTTATTTACAGCACGTGCCGAGATTTTGACTGTTATATTCTTTTCGCACTGGAAATAGTAACTGCTGGAGAATGGTTTGATAAACAATAATGTTATCCTGTAGATATAACTCACTTTTATGTTTTATCCACTATCCCATTTGTTAAAGCAGAAAAAATTTGTTATATTGGTATCAGTAGCGATATTGAAACTTTTTTTAAATTATCGTAGCACGTAATACAAAAAAAATGAATATTGCTCAAATTAAATTATTTAGTACTAGTTCATATAACAGTATTTAAAATAAAGCAGTGTTATATTTTATTGTTGCCATTAAAATTTATAAACACTAAAGTCATTATAGAATTTTAAAACAGAATTTATCTACATTACGTAAAATTTCATCTAGTAGTCATAATATTTTTCCTGTACCGATAAAAGAAATTAAAAAAAATAAAAACTTAAAAGTTTTTGTATAATTTGTATTTTTTGTTCGCTCTACAATTACTTATCGATTAAAAAGCATTTTATTAAATTTTTTAAAACATCTATTTGTAGATATATATATATATATATATATATATATATATATATATATATATATATATATATATATTGCAGGTCAAAAGAGAGAGAGAGAAAGAAACTCTTTAGCTACAGTTATTTAATAATTTATTTCTGTTCAGTATGGTGTTTCGTAATGACTTATTTAATATAATTTAATTAAAAAACATTATAAATATCTTCAGTTAAAAAATATTTTTATTAAATGTTTTTAACTGTATCAAGTAATTTTAATAGCTGAATTTTATCTCATTTTAAGATTATACTATTTATAAAGATCTTAAGGAAAATATTTTAAATACTCGTTTTATTTCTAACATAGTATAATTAAACCAATCAATAATATAAAAAAAAACAATTAAATGAGAAAATTTTTATATCTTTGTAAAAAGTGTTATGAATGTTTTTAAAAGACTGTTAAACTTACATATATGTTATTCATGCCTTAAAATGATCGGTTACAATGTAAATAAAATGTTCTTTTCTTATCTGAAAGTTGCGCATTTTAAAAAAATGAATATTTTTCAATAATTGTTATTATTTTGCGATTCAAAAGTTATTTTGCTTATTCTTACTTTTTTTTATGGTTTCTGAATATTGATTAATTATGCATGCGCTGCTGTTATAATTTTTTTTTCTCGTGAAAAGCCATGATCTTTAGAATGTAATTTAGCCCTTGTGTTCCTTAATCTTCTTTAATAATTTTGTATCTTTAAAAAATATTGTAAAAGAAGAAAAGAAAAAACTTGGAAGAGTCACCCAGGCTTTTATTAATGACTAAAATGTTATGTGTTTGAGTGTTATAGCAAAGGAAAAAAATCTCTCATTTAATTTGAATGATAGATTTTTATTATGGCAGAACGGAATTATGACGAATAAAATTCTGAATGTGGCTGTTCGCATATAAATAAATATACAAGAATTTTCGCCCTTTTATTAATATTAGAGAATTTTAAAATGATTAGCCAACGAAGCCAAAGATTGATCATTAATGAAAAGGGTATCTCATAATAAGAGGAAATTAATTGATTTTTTTTCTGACAAATGAATAATTAAATGAGTCAATTTTATTTTAACTTTAGTAGAATTAAAATTCGAATCTTTTATTTTTCAATTCAATTAAATTAGATTTACCTTTTTATTAACGTAGTACCGCTAAGTGTGCATATTAAATAAATAGTAATATTTTTGAAATAATCGTTCAGATAAAATTATTTTGAGGTGAGCTTTGTTTATTATAATTATTTTTTCTATACCATTAATATTATTTCTAATCTAAGCATCAAATTATAATTTTAAAACATTATTTCATAAAAATTCAATTGTTTTAAAATTATTTACTACCTTTACAAAAAAAACCTAGACTGTCACTTTCTTTAAAAATTCATGAGACCGACCATTCAAAGAAAAGTATCACTCTGTGTAACACTTTCTTCAGATTCGCCGCGTCGGTCCACTTTTCCAGCCAAAGACATACAAAAATCACGCATCGAAAAACGTTAGATATTGTTATCGTTGTCAGAACAAATCCAATAACTCCCTTGTTAGACCGTTGCTTTATTGGCACACACACATAAAAAATAAAAATAAAATAAAGTGAAGGAGGGGGAGGGGGGTCAGAGCTAGATCGATCCGTAAAAGAAAGGCGGGAAACGAATCGCGACGTTTTTGACAGCGTTGAGAAATAGACTTCATAGCAAAACGCTTAGCCACCATAATTTTGGTCACTTCTTATATCGATTGCATTATTTCGAGGGAAGGCGGGATATATTTTGAAGTGGTCATTAAGAAGACGATGCCGTGTCCATTTTCCTGAAGGATTGTGTCTGCTGGCTCGGCGGAGACGGCAAAATATTGCTTTTATAATGTCCCTTGCCGTTGTTGTTGGGATTGGCAGGAATTACTACAGCATGGCGTGTTACGAGTCAAATCCCTCTGCTGGTCGATTGGCAGTGGTTTGTCAATAGTCACAGCTGCTGCGAGTTGTTCCTTCCTCTGCGATGAATAAGGGGTTGAGCTAAAATTGATTTCCAGCCCGCTTTGGGAAAATATGGTAATGATTTTGGTTTTATTGGGCTCAGTGGACTCTGAGAAAGATCTTAGTCTATGTTAGTGAGCAATAATGCATCTCTCCTTAAAAATTTTGTTGAATGACCAAACTGATAAATTTTGAAGTATGCAAATTTAAATACCATGTACTTTACGCCGTTTTAAAACTGGCTTACTAAAATATTTTTTAAAAATTAAACTCACGTAAGGACATTTTGGAAATAAACGTTTCATTTTACTTTTGCACTATTCTTCCATTCTATTTAAAGAATCCTCTAATGTATCTTTTTGCTTATTGCTGAGATTTTTATTTATCAATGATTTTCGACTATTCATATTTTCTTTGGTATTACATTTTTCTAATTTTACTCTAACATATATTGAACTATATGCTATATGCAGATCCTGACTAAGTCAGGGGCATACGGGGCAGATGCCCCGGGCCCTCATATCAGAGGGGGCCCCAAAATCGAATATTTCCTCTGACCGTTAGAGGAGGGTGGGTGGTACTTTATATTTATTTCAAATTCTAATCCATTTTCTGGTTATATATTTATAATGAGGCGAAAAATTGAAATACCACCATAAAGTTCGGTTCTTCATTTCTGAAGCAATGAAACAGAGGGAGGCACCCAAAGAAGTTTTTGCCCGGGACCCCAATTAGGTTAAGTCGGGCCCTGGTTATATGTTCAAACATATATAATTTCAAACATATGTTGTAATTTATTCTTTAAACTGCAAACTCATATAAAATCTTCATCTGATATCTTTTTTGGGGGAGGAGGATATTTATTACTATTTTTATCTATATAAAAATTTCAGGAACACGTAAAATACATATTTCAATTCATTTTTTTCTTCTTCTTTATATTAAGTACTAGTTTAACTTAAATGCAAATATCAATATCAAAAATTTCGATATTTGAGTCTGGCTAATCATTTCAATACAATGACGGATTTTTGATTAGATAACTGCCTGGTCATGCGGCCTCTGCTATTAGTTTAGCTTAGAAATTGCAATGAACTAAAATGTCGAAAACATGAATTTGAAAACAATACAAGTTTTGTTTAGTTATAAAAGGTTATGTTAATATTAATGCTTTGTAATTGTTCAGATAAATATCTATTTCATTATAATCTCATAATTTTTTTTTGCGTGTTTATAAATTTAAGTGTCTGCTTAAATATATTTGTTTACATTCATGAATAATAATTATTATTTTAAAAAATAAGCGATACATTTGCTCTAAGTTATTGAATAAAATCTATAATAAAACTTTAAAACGGTAAAGTAAAAATATATTAAAATATGAAATCAAATTGATTAATTTGAATAAAAGATAATACATGGTCTTTAGTCGATAAGATTCCTAAAACTGTCTGTGTTTCAGTACATAAAGTAAAATCCAGCAATACTTTTTATATAATCGATATTCTTCCATTTCATTTCTTAAGAAAAAACATGTATAATTTCCACTGATATGCTTAAAAATAATTAGGTGAATTTTTAATTTTTTTTCTTATATTGTTCAGTTATGTTTTTATTAATAAGTTATTAATATTCTATACTTTCTCTTTTTTTTCTTTAGTCCGACTGTAAAACCAGTCCATTGGCTTTACTGGTTCAGATTTGCAGTAATATCGGAGCGGAGAAACCAACGACTAAGAATTCGTCTGACAAAAATGGCAATTCAGGTGGCGGTAGTAACAGCAACAGCAGTAGCAACAGTAGCAGCGAAGAAATTAGAGTCACCAAGGACAAGGATGTTCTATCCTGCAGTCCGGCAAATAGTGTCCACTCTGCTTCTTCTTTAACCAGTTCTAATAGGACGTCTAGAGGAGAAGAGGCTTCTGGATTTACAAGCAGTAATTCCAAGAGGAACACTCCTTCCGAATGTCGTTCGTCACCGCTTCTGGGTCGATCCTCCGTAGAGCGGAGGACAACACCTAGCAGTGCTCATTCTCCGGACAATGGTTCCCATCACCGACCCAAGTCGAGGGGAGAAAAAACTCCCACGTCATCTTCGGCGAGTGCTACGACTTCTAGTCACGATTCTCACCAGACCACATCGTCTTCGGGTGGATCAGCAAGCAATTCTACGACCGAACCTACGTACAGTTCCTCATCTCTTGGTCTGGACTTTTCAAGAGACGGCAGTAGTGGCCTGCTGAGTGGTAAGGATGTCGGATCCACCAGCTCCCTGGGTCTCGGCAGTTATAAAGCTGGTCTAAATGGACTGAATCCCCTGGCATTGGCTAATTGCTCTGGCTGTAGCCCAGTTGCTGGTCACATACCAATGGACGCTGCGTCCACCTATCCCCTCGCCGGGGCTCTAAAGGGTGGTTATTCGTTTGGATCCGCCTTGTCGCCTTACATGAACTATGCACGCATGAAAAGTGCTGCTGCTGGCGGTGCTACAACCTTCGTACCAGTGTGTCGTGATCCCTTCTGCACCAACTGTCAACTAGCTGCCCAGTTGCCCTACACACAGGATAGGCTAGCCGCTCATATGTCCGGTCTGTACCCGGGAGGTATGCCTGGGTATCCAGTACCCGGCTTTGCAAGCCCAGCATCCTCTGCATTCGCCTCATCCGTTCTGCCGAGGCCCAATGTCTGCAGCTGGGTTTCTGGTGATTCTCTCTGCGGCAAACTTTGTGCCTCATCCGAAGAACTTTTGCAGCACGTGAGGACTCATAGCAGCTTGTCAGGTACAAATGGAGCTCTACCTATGTACTCTTCTGGGGTCAGTTTGCCTTCTGCCCTCGCCATGGATGCCTGTGGCCTGTATACTACCCCTTCTCTGACTTCTCCTGCTGGTCTCAGAAGGACCTATCCCACAAGTCTGAGTCCAGTCAGTTCTCTATCAGCAGCAGGGAGATATCATCCCTACAAACCACCTGGACTATCCCCATTGTCATCTGTACCACTTCGCCCACTAGGTCACCCCGGACTGAGTTTCTATAATCCTTACAGTGGCGTGTATGGTAAAGGGTAATAGTGGATTGTTATGATATGTATATAGAATTCTATACATAAATATAAATATATCGACATGCAGTGGTGTGCCCAAAAGTCTATCCAAAACGGTCATGAATTTTCGATGTCATCATTGACCGTAAATTTTTTTCTCTCTTGTAATTATTTCTGCTTGACAGCATGTCTTTCTCTGCAGTTGACTTAATGAAACTGAATTGTATTATTCAAAAGCTACATAATGTCTCAAAATTAGGCTTTACTATTTTTCATTGTAAAGCATGTAACAACAGTCACATGATGCATCTTCATTTTAGTAATAGCCATTGTAAACTTTAAGTTCAGATTAACTTCTAAACATCATTTGGGCACGCCACTGTTCACATGTAATAAATAATAGTTTAGATCGTGATCTAAAAATGAAACTTTTGTTCGTTTATAAATAGAAATTAATAGTTTAATAAAAAAAATGTAGTGATATCTATTGCAGGGAATGTGCAAAAGCTGTTAAAATACCTTTTTTTTTTAAAGCTTGGAAATAAAATTTCCGAACTTTTTCATTTCATCAACTTATCTACTATATTGATTTTCTTTTTTTAATTCTTGTCATTTATATTATAATTTCGAAGAATATTTTTGCCATATAATTATATATTCCTCAATGAAATTAGATGAAATATTTCAAAAATTCTTTTTTAAGAAATGCAAATTATAAGAGTTAAAAAAATTAATCCATATAGTGTACAAACACACAAATCATAAAGAGTTAAATCCTTAATTTAATATTTCTTTTCTTTCTAAACAAAAGTTGAAATTATAGTATCGTATTTCAAATGTTCTTCAAGCTTTACTTAAAGTAAATTGTAAGTGATGCAAATAAGTATCATTTACAGCTTCTCACTTTTAATTACTAATTTTATTATCAGTCAATATATAAAATTGCTTTTTATCTTTTAAAATTGCTTCGTTGATACTGAAAAAAAAGTATGTTGAAACCTCTATGTAGTAACTATTTACAAAGAAACCTCATTTTTAATGATAAAGATGCATGTAAGAGTTTTAGGTCCATATTTTTACAATGAATGTTAACATTTCAGTTCGGTTTATTTTTATTATTTTGATATTAATGAGTGGACATAGATTTGAAGTATGCTCTTATGTAAATTTAGAACTGGTTTCTTTATAACCTCCTCCTGATGCTCAAATTACTGTGCTCATATCACGAATTATATTCGCAAAGCAATATGTACAGATAAGCTTTTGCATGTTCCCTTTTTTGACTCCTCCCTTCGAGGTTTTCTTTATGTCCGATGAAACTTTGTGTCCTTTGACTGTTATTCGTTATCCTTTTTTGTTTATGAAAAGTGCCATGCAGCGAATTCAAAATTGTCTGGTATTTTAAAAAATAATCAGGGAATAAAATTATAAATAATTCTAAATAATTACTTGCAAAATTATTTTGAAGAATTTTTATTGGTTAAGAGACTGTTATATAGTTTCCAATATTCTTTATTTTAGTGATTCTCAATTTGTGAACTCTAAATATTTGATATCAAAATATATTTAAAAATAAAATTTTTAATACTAAAATGCTATTATTGAAAAAGATTAATTATTTAAAAATTCAAATATATTTTTTGAAATCAAAATTCAACAAGACTTGAAATTAATAATTGAAATTTAAGACTTAAATCTTTCAAGTTGAGAATCACTTCTTAATTTAAATATTATAGTTATTTTATTTAATGTTGTGCAGATAAAAAAAATATTTGGAAAAAAAATTGATTTTGTTGTTAATGCAAAAAATGAAAATTATCTGATTATATTGATTTGATTAGATTTTATATGACAATGATTAAAAATATATATTCTCTTTAGTATTATTATTTAAAATAGATTTAAAAGACATTTTATTGGAATGTAATTGGATGAAAAAAAAATAGCTTATTTAATGTTATTTTTTGAGAAAAAAATTTTTTAAATACCATTTAATATAAATGTCGTGCATTAAAATTGGAAATCTTTATTTCCAAAATAGATTGTAATTGTGTATACTTTTAACTGAAATATGAAATAGATTGTACAATTTAAACCTTTTTTAATGTCATAAACCGTTAAAAGTGCACTTTCCCAAAATAAGTTCGAGAATTACTCATAATGGATTTACATTTCCCTCTTATCACTTTTCAATTGTATAAATAATCCCTATTTGTATTACATTTACTGCTGCAGGTGATAGTTTATGTGACGTCATCAATCAGATGACAGGAAAGAACAAATCAGCGAGAGCCTTGAAATATGATATTCATTTGAGCTAATTTAGAATGCAAAATGGCGTTCCGAAGAAAGCATACCGTGGTTTATAGTGTATTATAACGGGTTTCTTATTTCCTCCGGGTTAAAGATCCCGATTTTATTTATTCACGCAAGTTCCGACCTCAGGAATAGTTACAATAAACTATTAGTAATCGCATAGGCATGTAAAATTCTGTTAATCAATTTTTGTTGTATTATTTTTTTGCAACCAATATATTATAATGTAGGAAAACTTATCTTTCGTTACTATACTCAAATTACAGGAGATTTCAACTGATATTAATTCCTATGATAGCTTAAAAAGTATATACTGCTGTGCACTTATTAAAATAGTTTATCTGCTTTTAAGAAGTTATTTATATTTATTGAAAAAAATTGTTTTCTAACTCATGCTTTTATCTGAGAAATTACTGTTATTTATAGTATAAAAAATTATTTATAAACTATGCTTCCACAATTATTAGGTTACTTTTTCCAAGTAGTTGATATTTTGGATACTTGCTTTATATATTTTTTCATATATACGTCGTAACAGGCTTA
>JAOUZG010015602.1:12725114-12756474 GCA_026289955.1 Argiope argentata | reverse complement strand
AATAAAATGTTGCCATCACAATTTCAGAAGTTCTTATTTTAAAAAAAGTTAATTACTACCAAAAATAAAACAGAAAAATACAATTTTCATCACGTGATTATATCAAATGAAACAAATAGGAAATGTGATATTTTTTAAACAATAAATGCAAGAGAAAATATTTCTTGATCGTTTGCTATATCAAAATTAACAATTCCATTAAAGAAATAAAGTAAATAAAAATACAAAGTAAAAATATATTACAAAAGTGCGACTGTTAAAACTGAAATAGAATTTTTAGAAAAGTACCAAACGATAATCTTCTGAGAGCGAGATTAATTATTTAAAAGCGAGAAATCTTAGACGAACTTTGAAAATGACGTCATTTCAAAGAAACGACGAAGAAAAAGCAATTGATAATGAGTAGTAGTAAAATATTTTTGAATTCTTTTTTTTTAATTTTTAAAACAATAAGGCATGTTTTGAATTGCTACTTTTGCTTATGTGAAGAAGATATTTTGTTCAAATCAAAGAATTCGCCTTCTTGATTGTAAATTATCTCCGCATTTTAATGAATCATGTGAAATAAAAACGTATATTCTTTCAACGAAGTAACGTCATAATAAAGCTGTACTGGTAAAAGTAGGTCAGCTATTTGAAAACGCATCTTCTTTCAAACAAGCATACGTAATAATTAACAATGCAAAATTTGTTAAAGCATATAAAACTATTTTTACCCACATTTTTCGGCGACATCAATACTTTCTACCAAAACAATATCATGTTCTCTCACGAGAAAAAAAATCAACTATCATTCCAAATTAAACATATGAAATTGTCATTTTCGACATGTGTCTGTATAAAATGAAACAAATTTGAAACAGGAAATTTTTGGAAAATAAATGGATGGAAACGTTTTCTATGATATTTTACTATACATATATTACTAATCCATTTAAACAATTTTATTTAAGGCAAATATAACTTAACATCTATAAGGCACCTTCCCCTGATCGGAGCCCAACATCTAATTTCTTAATTTTTTGGGGAGGGACACACTCTCTTAACAAATTGTCTAAGTGAAATATATAATTAGTAGTTTAAGAGAAAAAATGCTGATGATTCAATTTTTTACATACATCATCTGCTCTGTGAATCATATTTAACAAAATATTCTTGAGACAATAAGTCCTTAAATAAAAAAGTGGCATTCCAATCAACTAAATCAATCATCGAAGCTGATCGATCTATGAAAATTTCAACATAACTATTCGATATAAACTGGCGATGTTAGATCACTTTATCAAGATATCAAAGAAGCCAATCAGAGTTACTATTGAATAATTGGTCTAGATTATGAAAATGCTGATTGTTCTAAACTTGCAATAATCAGAACTGAATAAATCAGCCAGATTTGAAGAAGATATAATTGCTCATTTATTTATTTAGAAGTTGAAATATTAAGAATATTTTACAAATATGAATCTATAAGACCAAAGGAGTTTAAATCACAATTTTTTGAAATATATATATAAACCTAAAAAAATAATATTGAGAGCATTTATATACATCTAAAAATAACATTAAAAACTGAAGGTTTCAATTAACCTGTGCATTTTTTGCTGAATAATTCCTTGAGATCTCATAAATTATTAAAAAAAATTATGATGTTTCAATTTCTGTATTGAACATAAACTTCAATGTCGGACTACTCTGCTTTCAGTTCTTAGTTTTATTTAAAGACATGCTTGGATTGAGTAAAGAGGTTTTTATATTAATTGAAGTTTCATCATTTTCAATTTAATTTAAAAGTGAATTTTACGTGCACTGATAGAAAATCAGAGAGAGATGTGGAGTTCAAAGATAGGACTGCTTAAGCCCTACATAATAGTGTAAGTGAATTATATGACTGTCGAAATTTGAAGCTTAAAAATGTTTTGCTGAAAAACTTATTATGAAACCAAATTATATAAAAAAAGATTTTACCCTTTAGTCGGCATTAATATTGGCGAACCGACTGGTCGCCAAAGGCGGCTAGTTATTTAATAATTTTTCTTCGTTTTTTTGCAAACGATTTTGTCGACAGAGCTGAAAGTTGAAAATTCGAAATTATTTTCTTTCCCTCTTTATTTATTTATTTTGTCTCAATCAGATTTCATATATATTTCATAATTATTTCTGCAACTAATTAGAGGCAAACTTATATTGAAGCGATTTTTTATTATATATATAAAAATTAAAAAAATTTTTTTTTATCATTGGTGTAATTATATAAAAATAAAACATTCTATTTTAACAGTTTTTTTATTTAGTTATAATAAATAAAATGCTAAATAATTATAAAATTTATATTAATATTTTATGTATTAATACTAATATAGAAACTACTTCTGACCTCGGGTACACAGGGGACCATGGCGTCAGAAACTACTACACCCTTCCATCCGTCGAATTTCGAAATCACTTCAGTTTTTTTAAAGCATTCTGTATATAGCAATTTAATTGTAATACGAATATTTTATTTTAAACAAACTTTTTCTAAACAATTTTTTTAAACTCAATGTAGTAAATTTTAAAAAAATATTTTATTTACAGCTTCAAATCGTTTATTATAGATATGCAGATTATCAATATACTTATTTTTCATAAGAAATTTGCTTTTCACGGCTTACTTGTTCATCATTTGAAATATAGAAAGAAAAAAGAGGAAGAGTAGTATTCAAAAGATCTGTATTTTATAATGAATAATGCAATTTACATTAATAAAGTCTCCAAATTTAAAAATAGTACTTTTTATTTTGTAAATTAAGCTATTAGATAAAATAAATTCTTTCATCCCAAAAATAAGAGGGAAATTTCATTTTAATAATTACTTTTTTTTCTAATACTTCTTAGATAGTTTCCAGTTTTTATTTCTTGTAATAAATCCTCAATTTATCTTTAAAAAGTTGCTACTTTTTCCACCCCTTTAATTCAGTATTCATTCACCACCCAGAAATCGTTCGGTCTTTACTAAAGAATACCGAGCCTCCATGACTTTATTCCTACCCCACCTCGATTCCAAACTGATGAGATTTCCTCCCTTTGGCGAGAGATTTCAATTTTCTGCCAAAACCCTCAGCCGTCCCTCAGAGCAGTGACGCCAAGTCATGGAAGATTGCGAGACGGACCAATTCATTCACTCCAAACCCGACATTTAGAAGGAAAGTGGGGAGGGGAGAGAATAAATAAAGAAGAGGGAGAGAGAGAGAAAAAAAAGACCCTCTGATAGGGTTCACGGCATATGTCTTTCTGTTGTGCGTCTGACAGCATGCATTGTGGGCTCCTGACAGGACAATTTCAAAGCCACTTGATGCCTGCTCAGTTCCTCCCAACCGCGAGTGTCAGAACTGACACAGCAGTACAGAGAAAACCCCTAATAAACTTCGACCACGGTGGTTGATTAAGAAAGATCGAGGGTGAGATTCGAGGTTTCGATCCACAAAGAACGACCGGCAGCTGGAAAGTTCGGAGCTCCTCTGGCAATGGGAAAAATCGTTTGTTGTTAAAAGTTTTAATTTGGCACTCTGATCTTTTATTTAAAGCGGATTGATTAATCGTGATTGAGCGGATTTTAAATTATGTTATCTCAGCACTGGCGGTTTTCTTTAATATTTTAAATTTAAAAAACATCGAGATTAAAAATTATTTAAGATTTTTTATCATGTTAGAACATGATGTTATTTTGGGAATGAGGTAGACAAAAATCCGTAGGTGAAAAATTTAAATTTTATTATCTTCGAGTTGCTTCGCATTTACATAAGCTCCGATTTTTAAAAAATAAGTTAATGACTACAGCAAATGAAACCTAGAAAAATGACATTTTGAGCACTTGGTTATATGCAATGAAATAAATACGAAATGCGAAATTTTTTTAAAAACAATCAGTGCGAGACAAAGTTTTTTTGGATCGTTTGCAATACTAAAGTGACTTATTCAATGAAACAATTAAAATGAATAATAATATAATTCAACTTGCACGAGCACGTGGTGCTTGGCCGTTCAAGAAATTATGCTCTGAAATGATACATTGAAATATGCATAGCAGATTTCATTTTAATCTTTTTATTTTTTATTATTTAAATGATAAAATATGGCTTCCTTCTTCTTAAAAAATAAATGAACTAATAAATAAAATTTTTGAAAATCGTTTCGTAATCATCGTTCTAAAAATTCAAATTTCCAAATTTTGCAGTTCAAACATTGAAACAAAATAAAGAAATTCAAGCATTTATTGTTGAAACTGAAGAGTAAAGAGCAAATTTTGATTTATAAAATGGGAGGGAGGGGGAGGGACCCAAAAAGGATGAGCTAAACTGGTGTTTCTATTTCTTTCTCGGGCTTCTTTTTTTTCAATTAAGGTAAATAAAACAATATCATCTTCTTTGATTTGAATGCTCATATTTTCCGGAAGGACCATTTTTGTTAGTTTGTTTTGGTTTTTCACCAATTCCTTAACAACAGGATGTAAATTCAATACAGAAAATTATCTTAATTGAAATAGTTCATTAAAATTCACAAGAAAACATATTTTTTGAATCTTATTTTATACTTCATGCGACAAATTAATGCGCTGTTTTAAAGTCTGAATTACTAAATCCCAGTTAAATAACAATCAATTTGTTATGATTTCCACCACATTTTTAAAAAACTTACTTAAACCAATTTCTGGGTGCAGATTTTTTTTCATTGACGCAAATTAACTATCACCACAATCAAAGGTAAATGTTTGTAAAGAACCGTTTTCGGGGATCTTTTCATATTAAAACTACTGCTTCATAAGCAGTATTCGAAATGGATAAAGATAAATGCTTGTATACCCTTTAAACAATTATTGTCATATACTGATGAACCTTGTGCTCCCCGTTACATCATGGCATGAGAAATATTAATCGCCCACATTCTCACAGATATGAGTTTATACTTAATAATTAAAATAAATTTTAATGGTAATTATTTTTTAGTTTCAAACCCGGGAAATTTTTTTCCCAAAATTAATTTGAAACACAGAATGTAATAATGTTTCTATTGTTTCAATATTCCTAGTTAATTTCATTGTTCTATCAAGACATTTCATCGCGTGCTTTTACCAATGTTAAAAATTAGATTTTTAAAAAATACTTTCCTTAGAAATTAAGTAAATTTTTCACTTCCTCTTTATTTTGTAATTCATACACATTTTGATTTATATACTCAATAATTTGAGCAAGATTTATATCTTCCTTTTTATTTTTAGTATATATGCATTCTAATTTGTATGCTCATTAATCTGTATTTTATTGAATTTATCCGGGTTATTTTGTAGTATATGCACATTTTGATTTGTACATTCTTTAATTTGTATTTGATTGACAACATCCCTTTTATTTTTGTAGTAATTCACAATTAATTTGTATTTGATTCATTTCATTCGCCTTATTTTGTAGTATATACGCATTTTGATTTGTGCATTTAATAATTAATATTTGATTGATTTAATCTTCTTTATTTTGTAGTAATACATATTTTAATTTGTACGGTTAGTATGTATTTGATTGATTTCATCCGCTTTATTGTGAAGTATATACGCATTTTGATTTGTGCACTCAATAATTTATATTAGGTTGATTTCATCTTTATTTTGTAATAATACATATTTTAATTTCTATGGTTAGTATGTATTTGATTGATTTCATCTTGTTTATTTTGTAGTAATACACATTTTAATTTGTACGTTTAGTAATTTGTATTTGATTGATTTCATTAAATTTATATTCACATTATAACAATGAAATTTTAAATATATGCCTTCCTTATAAGTAGCTAAAGGAAGGAAATATTCTGAGTGAGAATACTAATTACTGGTCGTCAAAGGCGGATAGTAATTTATATAGGGTGTTCATTAATTATTGTAGGGGTTTCTGTACCTCATAACTTTCGAATAAAAAATATTTCCCAAAAACTGATCACGTATTCGTAAATTACAACTCAAAGAATTTTATTAATGATATTAAAGTGCACAAAAAGCTCATTAAAAGCTTATATTAAAGCTTGCTCAATTTGCACTTTGTATGCATTCAGCTGAAGGCGGTTATGTAGAACGTTCCATATCATCTTATGCGACATATGTAACTGCACATTTGATTGTCTCGTTGATTTTCGTGGACTACGAGTAAATGTTTCTGGGATGCGATCAACATTTTCCTGCGAAGTGCTTGGTCTTCCCGCTCCCTTTCTGTGTATAACGATACCAGGTTCCTGAAATTGTGTTAACCAGCGTCTAATAGAATTATCCGAAGGTGCATTTTTCTTGAACGTGGTCCTGAAGTGACGTTGAGTAATTACGACTGATTTAGTTTCGGAAAACCACAATACACACATTGCTTTTCCTTGCACGGTTGTCATTTTTATTATTACCCAGACTGCAAATCCACTAAGATTGCATTGTTGCCACGTAAAATTCTTTGAGTTGTAATTTACGAATACGTAATCGGTTTTTGCGTAATATTTTTTATTCGAAAGTTATGAGGTACGGAAACCCCGACAATAATTAACGAACACACTATATAACTGACTTTTTTTTTCGGTGGTTAATCTATTAAATGAAACTAACTCAAAGTAATATTTTTCTTTCACAGTTTCGTATTTAATCTACTCTTAAGTCATAAATTGTAATGTGTCGTCTTTTTTAACAGCTTCCCGTTTGCTTTCCGTTATAGGGAACTCTCGAATTAGGAGGGGAAAAAAGAGTGTTCGGGAAGAAAAGAAAGGAAAGCGACATTATAAAAAGCTTTGAGAGTCCATGATAAAAACGGCTTACGTACCAGTTACTTGCTCTGGAGAGTACGTCGATGTCGGTTGCTGTAAAACGTAGATTTTTTCTCCCTTTTGTTGTTCGTACTCTCTTCAGCATACAAAAATTTTTCAACCATCGCTCCTAGTACATCTGACGTGTTTGTTACACACCATTTAATGTGACGCGACGTCGCTACACTTCCTTTTTTGCAAGCCACAACCGCTCTTTCTTTTTCTTTTTTCTTTTTTTTTAAATACTACTAAATACGCATTTCACTTAAGATCTTTGACAAGCATGCAAAGCATGGCGTGAAAAATTACTTCACGTCAAAACCACTTTTTCATTTATTTTTCGCACCTTTAAAGAAAAATTTCTTTTCAAGCTGCGCCTCAAAAAGTGCAGTACAAACGGATGAAGGAGGGAAAGAAAAAAAAAAGGCAGCCCAAGTTATAATAAAAGAACTGAGGCAGGAACCCTATTGATAAAGCAAATTCTGTTGCTTAGTAGACGCGAAAGACATGGAGCGTAAGTATGTTTCAATCAATGTTACCAGGTGCAGTTTTGCAGGGGGGGGGAGGCAGGGTATAATAAAGCTTTTTAGGACTATTTTTTTAAGTACCGCAGCATGATTTTTTTCTCACACAGTGGCCAGTAATAGTTAAATACTCGGAAATGAATTCGTCTCTGGCATGATTTTAAAAATGAGCTTATAAAAACTTAAATATCGACAGAGAAATGATTAATGGTGATTATTTCACGTGAGAAAAATAAGGAAGGGTTGAACAGTATAGAAAAAGAGTAGCTTTTGTTTTCTCCATGAAATGAAACGAAACTGTAAAAATTTTCTGTCATAATGAGAGAACTGTAAAAGCAGTGATATAGTACCAGGCTTTAGCAATTTTAAGGTAATTGATCAATAATCACATTATTATTCCATTTATAGTTACTGTTTTAATACTGCTAAGTTTTTAGCATAGCGGGGTCGGATTGAATGAACTTTATTTGAGGACAGCACAAATAAATTTATTTATAGATATTTACAGGATGACTTGATAAAGTAAAACTTCAGATAAAAAAAAACAATCCAGCAGTCAACAGTCACTGACAGCGTGAATGCAAGCCTTACGAACAATGAAAACAGATTGCAAAACAGCTATCGTATAGCACAGCAAACAGTAAATCGCAGCAAGCTCAATAATGCAGCATCTACAGCAAACGTAAACACAGCCCACTAATAACAAGCAGGCTAAATATCCGCTAGTCCAGCGAGACGCTTCTCTTCCGAGAGAAAGAGGAACTGCCAAATGCGGTTGCCCGTCCCTCATATAGCCTGGCAAAGGAGAAGCAAAGCTTCGGAAATCACCAAGAGCGATCCAGCGGCTACCAGACTATTCCTTTCGCCAAACCAACCCGGCTGGCGATAAGCTCTTCGACGACGACGCCAATCGTTCTCCCTTCGCGTATTTCAGCGGCATTCGCCCGCTTGTAACAATATATATTGCAAGGGGTGTTCAAATGAAAAGGTACAAAGCGACACTGTAGGTATAAATGAAGACTTTATTCAAAGAATGTACCACAGGGCTGAGCGCAACGATCCCAGTGGGTACTTACGTATCAGACCGTCGATGTGCAAACGGTCGCCAACCACCTCGAGCCAATTTACTTAGGTGGTCAGAACTCTTTGATACATTATACCGCCATTGTTTGTCCATTTTCACGTATAAACTCATCGCATGTCCATTCAAACACGTATTTTTAGATGGAATAATTCCATAATTTTGGAAATACGTCACTGCATTTTTGTCGTTGGCAGGCAAATCCCAAATTTTAATCATTTTAACGAGTCAAAAAATCAGAACAGAAAAAGCGTTTAATGATCTTCTGTGAAACCAACAAAATGGCGGACAACAGCAAAGGTTTGAACGATATTTAAAATAATGATTGTTATTTTATGATTATTATTGGCGGTTTAGCAACTCATTGGCCTTTATCGCTTTCCCATTTGGCGATGAAGATTAACGGCTTAATACGTTAGTACCTCCCAGTGATTAATAAGTCGAAGGATTCCTTGTTCCCAGAATTCCAGCCCTTCATAGCATCCTTGAGTTTGTTGTCCAAGATAAAACCCCACCCTTTCAGACGTTTTTCAGGGGGCCAAACACTTAAAAATCTCAAGTCGATATGTGCAGGCTGCTTGGTGGATGGTCAAGCTACTCCTTGCTGAACTTGGCAACTTCCGAGTGTGTGGCTGGTTCCGATTATGAAAGAAGGATTCATCTACGACCTATTATCTTACTCGCGTTCTGACGATCTTTCCGCCTACAGACGAAAGGCATTCCCCCCCCCCCCTGACCCTCTCTTGCGGTTTTCTGGGTTGCTTTGATGCCTGTCCAGTTTACAGAAAATAGTGGACAGGCATCAAAAGACCTTAGGAAACCGCAAGAGAGGGAAAACGGAGGAAGCATGCCTCACTTGTCCGCTATTCAACACGGAACTTTGGATCACGGTTTTACTATTCCTGTGGATGTTAGAATGTGGGTGGACATTAAAGAGCCGAGAAATTTGGTGCTCAGTTTGGACATAGCATTTATTCCAACGGGGAGCGGTTTTCTCTAGACAACAGATAATGGGAACATTGATATTGTTTGGATTCCGCATAACCACAAATGGGGGGGGGGAGGGCAAAATGCGCCTAACACGAAGCGCACCCTGGCCATGGGAACGGAGCTTAACACTAACTCCACTTCACGCAAGACAAACCCTTTTGTCAAATCATTCATTACTTTAGTAAAAACTGAGCGTTTTTTTTCTCTCCAATTATTGCTCTCTGCCTTCATTGGCTACTTTAATACACTAGTAGAAGGGATGATTTCCTGTTGGGTAGTTACCAAGGGTCGTTAGTCTAAAGAAGTTGTAAGTGAATCGATTAAAAGTTTCATTTCAATTGTTCCAAAATAAAAGCTACTAATCAATAAATTATAAGAAATATAAATTTTATTAATTATAAAATATCAAAAGCATAAAAATGTTTTATGAACTATGATAGATCAGATTCTGGTTGCAATCAATACTTTTACTTAGTTTTTATCAGTGGAGATTTTCCAAGTGTGCAGTTACTGGCAATCGTTGAACTAATGATGGATCTCAGATAGATAGATTAAAAATGATATTAACTGCCAAGTAAAAAAAATGAGCAAAAATACAGTTATTTAGTTATAAAGTATTGGGATTACAGCTTATGTGTAAACTGAACTATTGAAATTATTAATTTGAGGATTATTGTAAGTAAATAGCGCTTTTATAATTTATTGAAATATTAATTATTAATTAACTAGTTTTGTAATATTCCATTCGACTGGTCCCGTTAAAAGCTATTAATTTAATCTATTATTTTGGTATAATGTTTCAGAACATTTATTTGCTTATATTTTTAATCATTAACTAATAATTATGAATATTTTTCGAAGAATTTTTATAACCATTTAATTTTAATATTAAAAATAAATAAATGAAAACGTATATATTTTTACAAAGTTGTTGAAGTAATTGATTAAATTATTAATATACTGATTAAATTTTAAAAGTAATAAAATGTGAGACTAAATTCATCATTTAACAGAAAAAAGACTTCATAATAAAAAATGGCGAAGGGTGCAGTAGGATCAAATACGGCATTGGACAAGCAGCAGTAATTTTTTGACATTCTTTCGACATTTGTTTTCAATCGTCTTTGGCTTATAAGGCATAATTATAAACCAAAGTTTTTGGGAAGTTAATTTTGTGATGTGTATTAATATTCACAAAGCTTTAAAAAAGATTTCTGAAGATTTATTTACCTTCAAAATAGGTTTTAACATTCATACTGTTTCCACATTGGTTCAGGATAAAATGCTTACAGTTTTCATCCAAATGATTTTAAAGACTATAAGATATTTAAAGAATAAGATTTAAATATTTATTTCATTTTCTGATTTAAAGATACCAATAAGTCCACTCGATTGAATTATAATGTACTTTGGCAGATTTTGAACTCTTCTTTGCCGATAGCGCCAACTGTTTTCATACAATAAATGATGTAAAAAAGAGCAATATGATGAATTTATCATTACTTAATGCGATTTTGGCGAGATGTCGAAAATTTGGTGCCTTATATTTAAATTTAACCGATTTTTTTTGCATTGATCAAGGAATATGTGATATTTTAGAGTCAGTTATCTGTTTTAATCTTGTTGATTCGCTTAAACTTTAATGGTCTCCTTTTTAAATATCACCACATTCTTTTCAAGTACTGCTCTAAATATGCACATTTGTTCTAAACATCCAATGAATATAAACAAGTACATCAATACAACGCATAATTAGAAGTAATTTCTTTGTCTGCTATATTAGAACTTCAGAACAGAATAAAATTTTTCACAGGATATTGAACCTATACTTAATTGAGTTATTAATGGTAGTGCCATGTGCATATTGTTTAACATTGTCAAGTAAGGTTTCCTGGCATGTTAAACATGACAGCATAGTAGTTATTTTTATTTATTTTTTAATCGGATATCTTGTTGGGAGCTACCAGCTACATTTTAAATAGTTAACTAACAGTTTATCATCATCCATCAATTTCTTTCTATTAGAAAAGAAATGTTTTAACTTTTTGACTTTTTTGAACTCACTAACCACGCTAATTGATGGCTTTTCGTTTTTGCCAGTAAATCAGTTTTGACATTTCAAACATATTTTTGAATAATTTATACAAATGAGAAAAATATTTCTTTAAGAGAATATTTGTTAAAGAATAAATTGACTTTAGTTACAGAAAACAGTAATTAGCGTGTTAGTTGGTGGCATCACTAAATCAGTTCAACAGAAGAAAACGAAAAGTGTGTCTGGTAGAAATCGATTCAAAATCCGTGGGTTATTTTTTTAATTAATTATTTTTTTATAGAAAAGGGAGAAGTGTGGGTGTGATTGAATCTTAAAAGTAGTCTTAACAGAACCTAAGTGAAGAAGAAAAAGATTGGAGATTTGAAATAAGGCTGGACATAACGAAGCTCTATTTTAATGGATTTGGTTTGAGTTTAGAAAGCAACAATTGTAAATGAAAGAAAAAGAAGCTTGAGATTTTTTCTCATCTTTATAATATAAAATTGCGTGGAGTTTTTTTTTTTTCTTCTTTCTTCTTAATAATTTAGTATTCGTTATAACTTCGATATAATGGGATTCTAATTTGACGGCCATAGTTTTCATTTCCATTCCAATGTATTTGACGAAAAGATGCAACCTAATATTTTTCCCCTTCTTATCTGGATAATATATAAGCTACAAATCACACATGTTAACTGTTTATACAGATGTAGACTGATGTAGAAAGCTTTTTAATTTCGTTATGCCGGAATTCAAATTTGACAGCTAAAGTTTTCATTCCCATTCCAATGTATTTGAGGAAAAGATGAAACCTAATATTTTCCCCCGTACTTATCCTTATATTATGTAAGCTACAAATCATGTATGTAAACCGTTTATACTTATGTAAACTAGTGTGGAACTTTATAAATTGGATATAATGGAATTCTAATTTGACGGCCAAAGTTTTCATTCCCATTCCAATGTATTTGACGAAAAGATGCAACCTAATATTTTTCCCCTTCTTATCTGGATAATATATAAGCTACAAATCACACATGTTAACTGTTTATACAGATGTAGACTGATGTAGAAAGCTTTTTAATTTCGTTATGCCGGAATTCAAATTTGACGGCCAAAGTTTTCATTCCCATTCCAATGTATTTGAGGAAAAGATGAAACCTAATATTTTCCCCCGTACTTATCCTTATATTATGTAAGCTACAAATCATGTATGTAAACCGTTTATACTTATGTAAACTAGTGTGGAACTTTATAAATTGGATATAATGGAATTCTAATTTGACGGTCATAGTTTTCATTTCCATTCCAATGTATTTGAGGTAAAGATGAAACCTGATATTTCTCCCCTTTTTATCAGGATAATATATAAGCTACAAATCACATATGTAACTGTAGACTAATGTAGAAAGCTTTATAAATTCGATATGACGGAATTCTAATTTGACGGACATAATTTTCATTTCCATTCCAATGTGGTTGAGGAAAAGATGCAACCTGATATTTTTTCCCTTCTTATCCGGATAATATATAAGCTTTAAATCACACATGTTAATTGTTTATACACAAGTAGACTAATGTAGAAAGCTTCATAAATTTGATAAGACGGAATTTTAATTTGGTAGAGATAATTTTCATTTCCATTCCAATGTAGTTGAGGAAAAAATGAAGCCTGAAATTTTCCCCCTTCTTATCCGGATAATACATAAGCTACAAATCATGTATGTTAACCATTTATACATATGCAGACTAATGTAGAAAGCTTTATAAATTCAATATGATGGAATTCTTATTTGACAGCCATAGTTTTCATTTCCATTCCAATGTATTTGAGGAAAAGATGCAACCTGATATTTTCCCCCGTACTTATCCTGATAATATATAAGCTACAAATCATGTATGTAAACCGTTTATACTTATGTACACTAGCGTGGAACTTTATAAATTGGATATAATGGAATTTTAATTTGACGGCCATAGTTTTCATTTCCATTCCAATGTAGTTGAAGAAAAAATGAAGCCTGATATTTTCCCCCTTTTTATCCTGATAATATATAAGCTACAAATCATACATTTTAACTGTTTATACACATGTAGACTAATGTAGAAAGCTTCATAAATTCGATATGACGGAATTCTAATTTGACGGACATAATTTTCATTTCAATTCCAATGTAGTTGAATAAAAATGAAACCTGATGTTTTCCCCCGTACTTATCCTGATAATGTATAAGCTACAAATCATGTATATAAACCGTTTATACTAGTGTACAGTAGTGTGTAACTTTATAAATTGGATATAATGGAATTCTAATTTGACGGCCGTAGTTTTCATTTCCATTCCAATGTAGTTGAGGAAAAAATGAAGCCTGATATTTGTCCCTTTCTTATCCGGATAATATTTAAGCTATAAAACATGTATGTTAACCATTATACACATGTAACCTAATGTAGAAAGTTAAAAAATTCGATATAACGGAATTCTAATTTGATAGAGATAATTTTAATTTCCAACCTAATGTAGTTGAGAAAAAGATGAAATCGGACATTTTTTTCCTTTTTATTTCGATATATATGAATCGCAAGTTACACATTTTTATCTTTTACACATATATAGGTTACTATTACATTAAATGAATTTTTATGTGCACATTACTTTCGATATTGCTAAAATTATTAAAAATGACACAAAATCAGCCGAATCAAGGTTTTGAAAAAACAACATTCTGATGTTTGAACTTCAGATCTGAATCTCATTTATATTCTTTCTATTAAATATATATCGTACAAAAACACACACCCTTTTTATCCATCGAGACATACAATTATTTGTAAATTACAAATAAATTATTAAATTAAGAAATAATTAAAGAATTATTTTAGATTTATGAAATAAACACCTCTTGCACAATATTATGCTCTTTCAAAACAAAAATAAAGTATGATTTAGTGCCACAGAAATAATCTTAAAAGCACACCTATAATTTAAGTCTCCGAAGGTTAAATTTCTACTCCAGAGGCGCCATATTATCCTCATTTTAACGACGCGGAATACTAAGGAAATGTTAGAATAAACGAAACCAGTAAATCAAATTTAATAATATGAGAAATATCCAAACAATAAATCTGTAAGCAAAGGCTATTAAAGTCGCTGGTTGCCGTTTCACTCACTCTTTACAGGAAACCCAATAGCTTTAGAGGTAGTTCTGGCTGTTGCGAACTTCGCCGAAGAATTGTATAAAGGTTTCCCAGTAAAATATAGCGGTATTGTTTGTATTCAACGTATGTATAAATTGTTTCTTTTTTCCGTCGTATATTACTGCAGTTTTTGCTCGTTTTATTGATCGTTGAATTTTTTTTACTCTTTCGCCCAGTTCATAGCACGATTGTGCTCGCATGGTCATACATCAGGCCCGAACAATGTCGTCTGCTCCGAGTAAGTCGTTTAGTTGTCAGCCATTTCCTTTTCGGATTATTATTTTGCTTAGTTTTCTTTTTTTATGCGCACGGTGGACGCGTTCGAATGCGAAATGAAGCAAATTATTTAATTCTAAACAGGTTCTTGTTGAAATTTACGATGCGCCGAAATAAGAGGGAAAACCCACAAATTGCTAAGGTCTTCTCCAAAGTCCATTTTTTTTAATTGCAACATTTTATATATATATAAGCACATTATACAGGATGGTTATGATTAAATTTCCACTTTAAAATGGTCATAAAAGAAAAACTACTGGACTAAATGTAATCAGATTTAGTAACAGTTTAAAATAAACCTTTAAAATTTCTTTTCTGCCAAAAAAAAAAATGTTTTTTAAAATTTTAAGTTATAATGTGAGGACATAATATCTGAAACGACCAATCATTGCAAATGTTTGGATTAATTTATCAATCGAAACTATTTTTTAAAAAAGATTTTTATTAATATTTGAAAAAAGCATTCATAAAGTGAAAAAACTGAAAGAAAAAAAGATCATCTAAAAAAAGTGGTATATATACGCATGGATTGACTAAATAATCGAAACTATTTTTTTTTAATTTTTCATTCATGTTTGAAAAAATCTTTCATAGAATTAAAAAACGCTGAAAAAAATCATCTCAACAAAAAAATGTCAAATTGGAGATCAAATAGGTTTTTATTTCGAAATTGCAACCGTTTATCAATATTATTGAGTTACTGAGGCTTATTATTTGAGAAGGTTGAAATTTAAAATTTTATTTGTTGCCTACGTTATTTCGGAAACACCACAAACCCCCATAACCAAAACAACATCATGTTCTCTTAAGCAAATAATCTAAACTATTTTTTTAAAAATTTTAATTCATGTTCAAAGAAATCTTTTTAAAAATTAAAAAATGCTGAATAAAAAATCATCTCAACAAAAAGTAGCAAATTGGGGATTAAATAGATCTTTATTTCGAAATTGCAACCATTTATCAATATTTTTGAGTTAATAAGGCTTATTTTTTTTTAGAAAGTTGAAATTTAAAATTTTATTTGTTGCCTACGTTATTTCCTAGACACCACAAACCCCCATAACCAAAACAACATCATGTTCTCACATGATATAAAAAAAGCCCTCAACATTAGGGAAGGATGGTGCTGTATTCAATATTGTTAATCAAAATAGATATGAAGACATCGGTTTAACATTGTGTTTAATCATTTTTGAAACATGTTTTGAGTCATGTTCAATGGGGCGTCCATCATTTTTTCAACAGTAGCTTTTAGCATATCAAGAGGAATGTTAACTACATGTCGGAGTATCGCAACTTTCAGTTCCAACAAACTGTTTAATTATCACCACAAACTGAGCTTCTGAGATTACACACATTGAACTTGCTTTATAACACATTTCAGAAACGATTCAACAGATTTTAAACCTTTGTCTTCAAGTCCTATTTTGCTTAACAATATTGATACAGCGCCATTGCACACGTGGGGGTAAGCTTTCGAATTTTTGGGGGGGGGGGGGGGGGGTGAGGGGGGGGGGGGGCAGGAAAGAAATTTTTATGACATCTTTCAACATTGATAACATTTGGTACAGTATTTTTCCTTTTGACTATTTCAGAGTGGGACTTTAATTAACAATACCAATTTTTTCTTTGGTTATTTTTATTGCTTTAAAATTTAATTCAGACGATTTTGAAGTATGGCGATGGAATGATTCTGACCTACTACTAATTTTTTTAAATTTCTCTTTTATATATTTTGAAAATTTTATCGTTAGCTTAAAGCAGTTACTTAGTGGTGCTTAAATGAACAGAAAGAATAGAATCATGTATCCTTTCCTCTAGCTATTACAAGTGACTAAGGACAAGAAATCTTATGTTATAAAGTAATATTCATATGGTAATTTTGTACATATAATAGTATATATATAATATACTATTATATATAAAAATATAATATATCAATATATTTACTTGCTTTAATACATAATATATCTATCGATTTATATTTGCTTTAATATATAAGTCGACCTGGAACAAAGGTAGCTCGTCTTCCTCGTATTCTGGGAGTCCCGGTTCGGGCATGGTTGTTTTTCTGTGTGCTATCTGTGAGATGTGTGACTGTGCCCCCTGTAAAAAGGGGCTGTACAAGCGAATGTGGTGTAAAAAATAGCGTGTAGATAAGTCGTACTCTTGGCCCCAGTTGACGCTACTTCAAACACAAGAGACGCTTCTTTCGGCTTAAATCTGCTGCTGTCTCAACAGGAGGCTTGTCCACGGCAAGTAACATAAGTAACAACAACAACATATATATTATAGTACATATTAAAGTATTTTAACATTGAACAAGGCCGGTTATGTTAATTAGTCAGTCATATTATCTTTAAAAATTGCATTTCAAATATAAAAACCTAATGCATTCACTCCTAAAAATTATTAAAAAAATTAGCGATTAAAATTGTTTAATCATTTATCGTTTCTTTGCTTTAATCATTTATATTCTGAATATGCAGCGTATATTAACTAATCAATCATAGATACAAAAATTAATTAATTAATCAATTATTAAAAATAAAGAAAATAAAAACTCAGTTGAAATATAAATGACTAATCAAAACCTAAACATTTAAAAATATATTAAGTAAATAAAAAATATCTACATATTTTATTTTAAAAATAAAAACATCTACAAATTCTTCAGCAAATTTATGGGATGTTTTATCAATTACAAAATTAATTGAAGTTGATGGATATATGATTATTGTTAAAAAAGTCAGATCCTTACTTGAATCCGAAACAATTTTTGCAAAATCTGGGTAAAATAAGAAACATCTCAATGTGGCCATTTTAAAAAAGATTAAGATGAAATCAACTATGCACATTTCAATGTATCAAGTCTGAACATCATGTCTTGAACGGCCAAGCACCACGTACTCGTGCGAGTTAAATAATATTTTTATTCATTTTAATGGTTTCATTGAATGAGTCACTTTAGTATTGCCAACGATCCAAAAATCTTTGTCTCGTATTAATAGTTTTTAAAAAAATATCGCAATTCCTATTTATTTCATTTCATATAGTCACTTGCTCAAAAATGACATTTTTCTAGTTTTTATTTGCTGGAGTCATTCATTTATTGTTTTTTAATCAGAGCTTCTATAAATGGAATGGTAACACTTTATTTAAAGCTGGTTTTTTGAGATGCTCGTACAGATAATAAAATTTCAATTTTTCGTCTACGGATTTTTGTTGACGCCAACAACCTCATCCCCAAAACATCATGTTCTGACAAAAAAAAAATATTTATTTGGAAATTATCGTTAAAAGTGTAGGCTCTAATATTGTTTTTTAAAAATATTAAAACGTCTAAAAAATATCGTCTAAAAAATATCACATTTCCTATTTATTTCATTTCATATATTTACATGCTGAAAATGATATTTTTCTAGGTTTTATTTGCTGTAGTCTTTAACTTACTTTTTTTTATTCAGAGCTTTTGTATATGCGATGGCAACGCATTATTAAAAGCTAATTTTTTTTTAGACTCTCGGGCAAATAATAATTTTTTTTTATTTTTGGCCTACGGATTTTGGTTGACGTGCAAAAACCTCATCCCCAAAACAACATCATGTTCTCACGGGATAATGAAATCTCTCAATATGGCCATTTCAAAATAAAACCCCAAAATTCGAGAATTCTGTCGAAACTTATGTTGAGTTCAACCGAAGGCGAATGGTTAGAAATTTGGTACAATCGCCTCTAACTTCAGGCCAGAGAAAATGCTGTATCCAAGACATCATATCAAGCTCTTAATCGATTAATCACAGAAGACTAAAGGTGATTAATGGCTGTCCGATAAATGGATAATAGTGATTAATTTCAAATGGAGGTTGACGTTCCTTTATCGTAATAACTTCCTCATTAAAATTAACTATTGATTTAATTTTTGCCCATGCAGAAACAGGGTGTGGTCGAATAGGAGACAGTCATTATTCCTCAGCCATTGGGCATAATTTTTCAGTGTCACTCCTGGCGCCTCGATACGATGTCTCGCGTAGACATAACACCCGGGCGGAAAAACTGGCAAGAGACGCTTGTTGTTTTTGCAGATCCGTGAACAACTCGAAGCAATCAATCAAGATACATGGTTCTGGGAAATGAAAATGGGAGTGTTGGTTTGAAAACGGATGAAACATAACAATTTGGAAATCACATCAGTCAATTTTGCTGGTTTTGTAGACAGCGGATTCCGATTTTTTTCATCATTTTTTTCCATACTCTATTCTATTATTCTAAATACAATTTTTTTATGATAAAATCCTGTAGTTTTATTCCAGTTTGTACTTTATTCCTGTGAAATGGTCATGGACATCAAGCTATATTTAAATTCTTGTGGCACATTTCTAATTATTCCTTATGACTACTGAGATTTCTTGCTTATTATTCATTGTATATATTATTATTTAATTTTTAAAATATTTCTTTCTTCTTGCTCTAGACCAGGGGTTCTCAAAAGGGGGGTCGCAGGATGTGTCCAGGGGGGTCGCGAGATGTGGAAGAAAAGTTTAAAGAAAATTAATTTATCGCTGTATTTATTAAAGAATGAGTACAGATAAAGCTTTTAATACACATATAAGTTGGTATTTGTGTTCTATTAGTTAATGGGATATATGAGCTTGTTTGGATGCCAATTTTTTAATGTTTGGAATGAGCTTTGTAACGCACAAAACAATGTCATTTTCCAGAGCCAAGCGATTCCTCGATTTTGTTTTTAAATTTATCATTATGGAGAATCCTTGTTCACAGTTGTAATGTGTAGAAAATTGCATCAAAGTTTTTAATGCTGTTGTGGGCAGTTCTGGGTATTCCTTTTTAATACCTATCCAACATTTGTCTATCAGTTGATCATGATGAAGGACACTTAGTTCCGCTTTTGTTACGGCTCGCTCACTAAACAGATTGACTATCCACACAACCCCACTCATATCCTTAATTGGAATGTAATCTGTAAACTTTTCAATCAAAGATTCGAGATGAGATGATACTAGTAAGGAGAAAGATGAAGCGTCAAGGGATGTGGCGCCAATACCCGACACATACTCTACGAACCCATGAATACTTGTAAAATTTTTAAAATATCTGTCTAAACTTTAGATAGAGTTAAAACTTTGGGGGGGGTCACCAAAATAATTTAAAAGGGGGGGCGCAATGTCTAAAAGTTTGAGAACCCCTGCTCTCAAATTGCAAAATTTCCTTTACTGACTCAACTAGACTCAGTATTAATATTGATAAAATTTAACTGCCTTTTCTCTTTAGCTAATTATTTTCAATAAATAGTTAATTATGAATCTGATTCGTTTAAATTTCTTGAAATAGATTAATAACTTTTTCACAAATTTAATTTTGTAATTTAAAAAAATATTTTTTTATCGGATATATGCAAGAATGCTATTCCTTTAAAAATAAAACATAAATATTTTTTATATATACATAAAAGACCAGTTAACATACCCGACGTTGTTTGAGATTAAAATCCTTTCTTAAATACCATTTTTAATGCAAAAAGTATTTCCGCAAAAATGATTATTATATGCAAAACTATTTACTGTCATTTATTCATTGTTATTAAAATTCAGACAATAATTAAAAAAAAATATTTTAAAAAATCGTGATAGTTTATTTTTATAATATATTCATATTTTTTATATTGGTACTACAATTTTTTTGACAATAATAACGTTTAAAAAAGTTAAAAGAATCTTCTGTATTTTAATTATAATTTTTTTAATCAATTAATATTTTTATCGATAAAAAAACGTAAAATTTACCTGCTTTTAAAAGATTTCTTTTGAATTTTGCTCATGTGATCTAGTAACATATGTATATTCTTACTCTTATATATATTGGAATAATTAAAGGAGTAATTTATTTATTTAATTATCGTTTGAATTATTATTTTTGTTTTTAAAAATTCATTCTCATTGAAAAAAAAAAGATTGCAAACAATAATAAAATCAGCATTATTAAAAAGATCTAACTCTGAGTTTTTAGATAGCCAATAGAGTTTTTCTGGAAAGATTTTTTTCCAAAGTAACTGCGGGTAAAAGGTGAAATTTTAAGTAATTTCTTAATAATTGAATATTTAATTAATTTTATATCTATCTGCAAGAAGCGCAATGGCCTTGGAAGTATTATAAAATTAAATCTCATTATTACCCTTGATGTAATGTCACTTGTAGTATAAGTTTTAATCAGTTATTTTTTATGTCGTTGACTCTTTTTATTCGATCAACTACATAAAAATCAACTGATTACTTTAAAATAAAATTTTGGTCAAAATTGAAGAAATTTATATATAAAAAAATATTTCAGTTAATAAAAAAACTAAGTTATTTTATTTAAAATTTGCTTGTACAGATTTGCTACACAAACTTACAATGTTCAATACTTGAACAAATTAATAATAATGCATAAATAAGATTAAATTTATTGATTAAATAATGAATGCTTGATAAAGTAACTAATTTTGTATTTATTATTTTCTTATAAAAAAGAAATTGTTGGATTCTTTCTAGATGAAAACCGCCATGTTTTGTGACAAGACATTTGCTTGCTACAAATTATTTTATATAATTATTTATAACTTTCTTTACTGCAAACCGCAATCATTAATTCACACATCAGAAAATGTCTAGAAATACATCTCGGAGTGAAAACTATTTACTCTTAAAAGTAATTACCACCTCATATTTTATCAAGCTTTTATGAACTTCTGATTGAAACGTCAGAATCTTGATTAACGATGCCATTCTCCAATTTCAGAAACTGCTATGAAAAGGAAGGACAACTATTTTTTTTAAAAAAAAATTATGCTTGCGTCTGCTCAATTTTTACTCGACCATTAAACGGCCGAATAAAAGGCTCCATTCAATAACAGAATAACAACGTCTGTGGGGGGGATGTATTATTTCACTTGAATTCATTCCCTCGATGAAAAATTATTGTTACAGCTTAAAGCTCCGACAATCATAACTTCATAAAACGCCGGCTTTAAAAGCAATAAATTATGATTAACCATTGTTACCCTTTTCCTTTTACAGTAGTCATTTCGATTCAAAGGAAGTAGAATTGCAACATATTATAATGCGTTTTTCATAAGATACGGCAGCCAATATTCACGCATGCGCGAGTTCGTGACTGTTGCCACTTGAGTGGAGCTTTTATCTTCCGGCGGGAAAAAATAAATGGATCGCGTGATGGTGCCAGTTTTCCAACCTGAAAACGATAATTTAGGTGCGAATGTGAGTAGCTTAGCTAGTTAGTGTTTTTTAATGCTTTGATTTAGAGTCTGCGTATGTCAAACCCTTGTTCTTTAGACGCTTGTTACAGCGGCTTTTTTTATTTTATTTTTATTTTTTTTAAAGGGATTATAGAACTTTAAAAGAATAAGGCTAAAACCGCGCTGTTTAGGCTTTTATTGCGGGCGCTGTTAGTGCTGTAAATGAGAGGATATTTTTAGAATTCCATTAGTCATCGGGTTTATGACTGCACTTAAAATAAATAAATTCTTGCTTATATCTGCTTATTTCACAGGGTTAACGACTGGTGGAGAGACTCATATTTGTCCAAGAGGATTTGTAAAAAAAATTACGACTTCTCAAATGGTGATGTGCGGAATTTAAAAATACATTTTATTGTTTACGCCTTATGAATTTTTCTCGTGAATTTTGTGAGCATTCACTATTTATTTTCACGAGAACGGCGTTTTATTTGAACAGCCCAACCCTAGATGTTTGATTTAGATGGAAATTCAAATAGTTTTCCTGGAAAAATGCACAAAAGCCATGCAAAATTTGCATAAAAGTGATCGTCAATAAACTTTTTTTCTCTCTCCATATTATTCTTCTTTGACATGTTGGCATTGTAACCTGAAATTACGCAATTAATTTTTTATGGATTTTTTTTGTGTGCGATTTAAAATCAGAGAGAAAATTTTTATTTTTGAGAGTTTAATAACCTTTAGAAAATAAAAGAAACCTTTCTGGTTGTATAGAAAGATTTGAATAAGAAAAGAAATTTTTCATATTTGATATATTTGAAGTAATTGGAGGATATATACTAGAAATGTAAAACTTAAATGCAAATTTGAAAATAACTATCATAAAAAAATCTATAGCAATTAAGAATAATTATATAATATTTAATAATGAATATAATACTTTTTAAACAGTAAACTGTAAAACAGCATCTGTTAGCAAAATGGCTTTAAAAAAAAGCACACTTTTGCATAACTAAGTAAATAGAAACAAGCAATATTTTAACAAATGTAAGAAGAAAATAATTATGAAAATTATATTGACTTTAAATGTTTCATTAAAAGTGTTTTATATCAGTTTTTTAAAATTCAATTTACTTTTCACCAATCATTATTTTGTTCCTTTTTTGTTTATTTTGCAACTTTAAAATGGAAAAAAGATTTTTAGGGAAAAAATGGTTTATGAAATCTCTACTCACCCCAAAACGAGTGCGGAACAAAACCATGTTCTATAATTTGGTTTATACATGCTATCATAAAGAGTCGAGATTAAAAAACGTGGTTTTATCTGAAATTTCAAAAAAAAAATGATTTTAAATTTTACTCGGGAATTGAAAATTTTAACTATCGAGAATTAACAATAATAAATACGTTTCTGTTCAACATTCTTAACTGTTTTTGAATTTAGTTAATTAACTTGATTAATTAAGCTAATTATAGTTTTTATCTCAATATACTTTTTATAATGTAATAATCAATTATAAGAGAGTATTCCAAGACCATTTTTTTGATAACTTTGAGTTTAAATGATTGTCTTAAAATCTATATTTGAAGTCTATTTTTATTTGATTAACTTCAAATAAATAACCTTGCAACTATTTCATAGTTAAGAACATATTATTATTATAATTATGGCTAAGATTTATTTACTACTCATCAGTTTTTATTTGCCATGATTGACCAGAGAGTACAATTGGCATGGCTGTTAGGATTTCTCAGTATTATTAATAACAACCAAGTTAAAAGTTCTGTTAATATTCTTAAAAACCTAAAATGTTTAAATTGACGCAACGAATTATATTTTGTATTGTTTGAATCAATAAATACGCTGGTGAAAAATGATGAAATTTAAATCCGTTTTCCGTATATTATATTTTTCTAATTTTTTTATTGTATTTAATATAATGTGATATTTTAAACAGATAAATGAGAAGGAAAAAAATTCTTTTGCGACAAGTCAACCGAATTATGGAAGTTAAAAATTATTTTTTTATTTTAAATAATTATTTTTTATTATTTACTATTCTAAAGGAATATTAGTCATTTCGAACAAGCATCGTCCGTTGACTGACAGAACATTTTTTTATGTCCATTGATGTGATCAAAATTTATCAGAAAAATGGACATTTAAAGCTTCATAACTTGGTCAGATTTATTTACAGAATAGATTTATTCTTTGTAAAAATTTGTTATGAATTTCTTATGATTTTATTTATTATACTATTAATAAAAGTATTTTATTAAATAGGACAATTAGGATTGGAAGACTGTATAAAATATTAAAAGTCATATTTTTCAACAATTTATTTATTGATTCAAATAACATAAAATATGATTTTAAAAATCATTGAAAGTTTTTTTTTCAACTTAATGCGTATGCTTATTTGTGAATAACCAAAAATTAGTTATTGGGACGAAATTACAGCGGACACCTTGTAAATGAAGCTTATTAAAAAAAATTAAATTTTTGATTAAATTTTAAATTTATCTTTTATTCCTGACAATACAATATTTTAAACTATGAAATAACCTTTGCCACAGGCAAATGCAATAAAAAATAAAAATTTATTATTATCATGTGAGAATGCGACGTTATTTTGGTTTGAGATTTTACTATGCACAAAAATGCACTGGTAGAAAATTGTCGATTTATTGCTTTTAAGGCATCAAATTTTTCTCTTTTAAGGTTTTTAAACAATTATAAATAAGTTTGCCACATTTGGCGACTTACCGCCAAAAAAAGTTATATATTGGCTCGAATGTCCGTCATGTACCCGATTCTCATGTCTAAGCAAATAAATAGCAGTTCATAATATGCTATCGCTTTATTATTATTAATAATAACAAGGTTCAAAAAAAAAAGTTTTAGACCTCTAAAAGTTTTTTTAAATATATATATATATATATATATATATATATATATATATATATATATATATATAAATTTGACGCATACGTAATCTGATAGTCTAACGATTTTTTCAAACTGGTTAATGACTTAAATTAATTAAAACGAATAATAACTTAAAAATAACAATGTTCTCACATGATAAATTGGAATTTGAGGTAGATTGAAGATTTCAATTTTATATAAATATTTTTCTTTACTCCTTTAATTAATTAATATTATTACAGTACTATTATGTAATGCCTTATTTTTAATACAGTGAGTATTTAGTCATATGATATTTGTCATTAATTCCATAAGATGGTATCATTATTCTTGAAATTAAAAAAAAAACCGGAAATACTTTTTAAAAAAACTTATGTAGATTTTAATTCTTGATAAAACTAATCACCCAAAAAACGTAATTTGTCCTCTATTCAATTTACAATCCAAAGAACTGCTATAAAGCTTTCATTGTATATAATTTTTTACTGCTCAATTAAATAAATTTTAAAAAAATCAAAAGTACAAACCAACTCTGTCAATCTGGAACACAATCTCTGGGTCACATGTCGCACAATTAATCAAATTTCGGTCGCTGAAGTCTCATTAACAATCTAACACAGCAATAAGTCACACTTAATTTACATCTTAAAGCATGACAAAGGCAAACTGACACAAAGCAAATAGGCATTTTTAAAAGTTTTTTTTTTTTTAAACTTAACCCTAAAGCGATTCTTTCTCACAAGCGATGAAAGCCGGTGCGTACTGTAAAAATTTATCCAGCGCATTCTGTACATGAACGAGCATCTCACCTCCTACGATAATGAAGGGGGAAAAAATTATTCTTCTAACTTGCTATATAAGAAAGAATCAACAGTAATTTATCAATGTCAAACGGTTAATGAAAAGCGGTCCGCCAAATTACACCTCATCTGTCATTTGTTTAGACAATTTTTCCTCCTCAATCTTCCATTTTTTTTCTCCCTCTTTTTCTCTTTCCTTTTTATCTCCGTGCGTGTTTGGCATGCACATTTCGGGGGAAATCATATTTCTTTCTCAAAAAATTGAAGGCGGTTTGGTGACTTTATCTTCAAACTTAAATTGATAGGTTCTGAAATCTGAGGTCTTTTACAGCAAAGAGAAAGGAAATAACAATATTCTAAGCCGCTTTTGATGGGTTGAAGTTAAACCTTGACTCAGTTAAAAGTCAAATTCAGCGCATTAGATCAACATAAATCTAATTATGTTTAAGATTTTTAAAAAATAATTCTAAATAAAATAAGAATGATAAAGATCAAACGATAATTAAATTAAAAATATTTAAATTGGTTTTTAACTGAAAATTGAAATTGTGCAATTTAAATAAATTATTATCACTTGACGAAGATTGAAAAGAAAAAAATTAAATAACGACTAATTTTAAACTCCAAAACAAATTTAAAAATTAATTTAAAATAAAATAAGAAGCGCGATGTTCAAACGATAAGCAAATAAGCAAATCGAGAGCATTTAAATTGCTTTTTAAACAAATATGAAAATAGTTCAACAGAAATAAATCGTTTGACCGTTTGATGAAATTGAAAGATAAAAAAATAAATGAATCGATTAACTTTAAACTCTAAAACAAGTTTTAAATGTTCTAATTTGAAAAATTAAAAGCATTTACCTCATCGTCTATTATTAGTTTCATCTAATTATGTTAATTGCTTTAGATAAATTCTAATTAAAAAAAGAAGGGAAGATATCAAACGATAATTATTTAGACAAAAATAGCCTTTTAAACGAGTATTGCGCAAGGAAAATAAATAAATGCTGCTCAATGAAAATTGGAAGATCAAAAGTTAAATAGAAAAATTGCAAATTGTTGAAAAATATTTGATTTTTTTTTCGTTTTAAATATTAGGAGTTTTCTTCTCAACTTTCCCACATAATTAATCATATATATATTGTTTAAAATGTGTAATCAAAAATGATATTAAAAAGTGTCATATTTGCAGATATCCTTGATTGAGAATTAACAACCTTTTAAAAAGAGCGTTTTCATTCTTTTATGAAAAGTCAAGAAATTAAAAAAAAAGTTACAAAATTTTGAAAGACTGAAAAAATTATTTATGCAAGCAAGATTTTCGTCGAAAAGAGAGCATTAATAGCCTTAAGTTTTCTTGAGACGGCTTTCTGGCACAGAGGTAGAGCGTCTTCCTCATGTTCTGGGAGGTCCGGGTTTGGGCATGGGTGTTCTTTTGTGAGATGTGTGACTGTGCCCTCTTGTAAAAAGGGGTTGTACAAGCAAATGTGATGAATGTGTAGCTAAGTCATACTCTTGGCCCTAGTTGGCGCTACTTCAAAAAACAAGAGACGCTCCTTTCGGTTTAAATCTGCTGCTGTATCAGCGGAGAGCTTGTCCATGGCAAGTGCCGTAAGTAACAACAGCAAATTTTCTAGAAATATCCCTGAATAAGATTAATTTAGTCGCAGCTTCCAGCTTTTAATAAAAGCATCTTACCCTACAAAAAAGCACAACAGAAGAATATCTGTAGTACTATACCTAAACATTGTACAATCGGAATAGAGTATTCTAATTGATCAGACAAATTTTTAAGTGCCTAAATCGTGAAGTTCGTAAAGAAAACAGGAAACATCCCGGACGCTGAGGCCGTAGAATATGCCAAATTTTCATTCTGTAAAATCTTCTAAAAGAGAGAGGAAAAGGGTTGATGATGATCGATGAAGCATTCATTCAGTCAAAAGCGTTTATATAACATAAAAAATTAGGAATCGGTTCAGTGATTGAAAATGGTGAACTTTGTGGCAGGATTTCTCCATGGAAAATCTACAATGAAATTTTATTTTCACAGTTCCTCACAAAATGGAGGATGGTAGAAAGCAATCGACTCTAAATGGTATGTATAAAGAGAAATCATAAACTTTCATATGAAACAAAAATCTGGAAAACTGATCTAGTTCTTGGAGTTAGATGAGTAGTTCACAGGTTTTCCCTATTTTTCTAAATATATATATAGATGAATTAGTTGCTGAAAATATAGAAATGTACAGTTTCAGATTTTAGTACAGAGTATCGGACTCCAATATCTTCAAGGTCAAACAAATGTATACAACAGTAAATTTCAAACAGAAGTTCAGATTTTTTTTTTAAAATGGGGGTTGGGAATTTTCCTTTTTTTTTTTTTACTTTACTTAAGTATAAAATAAATACCTAGTCATATGAAAATTATGATCTTCTATCATTCAGACTTGAAGGCAAAATTCGATGAAATAGGAATGTCTGAAATTTACAAATAATTCGAAACAAGATTCGAACACTCTCCAAAAGAAGGTATGACGCTATTTCCATGTTTAAAAGTAGTCATCGTGACGAATATATAATTTTTTAGCTATGAACAGAGTTATTTTCTCTTGTCAAATGCAACATTTTGACACTCCCCTAAAATTAACTTTGAAATTACTCTTTTCTCAATAGGGACAAAATATCCTTCGAAGAAAAAAAACCGAATACAGAGAAGAAATGGAAAAAAAGTACTGATGTTGTCTTTGTTATCATGTCAGAACATAATATTGTTTTTGGGATGAGGTTTTTGGTGTCAACAAAAATCCGTTGGCAAAAAATAAATTTTTTTTATCTGCACGAGCATTATATATAAAAAAAACCCCTCAGCATTTAATAGCGCGTTGCCATCGCATTTACAAAAGCTCTGATTCAAAAGAAAATAAGTTAATGACTACTGCAAAAAAACCCCTTAAAAATGTCGTTTTGAGCACTTGATTATACGAAATGAAATAAATAGGAAATGGTATATTGTTTTTAAAAACAATCAATGCGGGACAAAGTTTTTTAGATCGCTTGCAATGCTAAAGTGACTCATTCGATGAAACAATTAAGATGAATAAAAATATAATTGAACTTGCACGAGCACGTGGTGATTGGCCGTTCAAGAAATGATGTTCTGACATGATACATTGAAATATTCATAGCAGATTTCATTTTTAATGTTTTTTTTTCTTTTCGGAATAACGATGTTTCTTGAAAAATTGAAATTTTTATGGATGTGGTAGGGGGACTCACTTAGCTTCATAATTTGTTTATTTGGTCTGTGTTTGCATATGAGCTTTATTTCTTTGTTACAACATTTAAGAAATAAAGGACAAATTGCAAGCAAAATTTTCATTTAAAATTTCTACTTTCTTTTTAAATAATAAAAGACTTTTTTTTAATGCAATGCAAAATATTTACTACGGTATAATATATTCTTTTTCAGCGTTCATTGTTTCCTTTCTTCTATAATAGCCTCAATTAAATGAAAATGAACATATTTTTTATAAGGTTAAACAAAATTGCTAGTCATGATATAAGAATTCTTTACATTTCAAATAATTTAGTAACAACCAAAAACTGCAGATTTCAGAGTGATTTACATTCCTACAAGGCGATAAGGCGTACCCAATGATTTATAAACTGCTGACAAGGCTATATCAAATAGGTTTTTTCACTAGATGAATTACTTACGTCTCTTTAGATCACAACCCTATCAATCTTCTGTCATATTTTTTAAATTTTTGCTGCATCATTTAAATTTATGCCTTCGTTACATTGTATTTTATCGCATTAAGATAATAATGCATGAAATTTTTAAAAAATCAAATTTCATGTTATTCTGTAATAATCTATTCTATATCAACCGCCTACGTTTTGAATATTATTATCTATTATATTTTCACTTCAATTTAAAGCTGCCAGTAGTTCATTAAAGATACAATTTGTTTTACAATAAGGCTTATTATGTGTTCTAATGGCATGTGCACATATTTGAATTAAAATCCTTTGTGTTTCTAGTGAAAAAGGAATAATTGAGACAGTTACAGTAAAGTAGTTCTGTTGTTGTTTCTTATGACACATTTCATAGGCAAATTCGTTGATGTAGTCAACGATTTAAGCCTGATCAGCGTCTCTTGTTTTGTAGTAGCGCCAATTAAGGTCAAGAGTATGGCCTTTGCTACACGCCCATCACATTCGTTTGCACAGCCCCTTCTTACAGGGCGGCACATTCACAGACTTTATAGATAGAGCACAGGAACAACCATGCTCTAACCGGGACTCGAACCCGGGACGCCCAGATCATTGGGAAGAGCACTACCCCTATGCCAGGACACTGGTAGAGTAATTCTAGGTTAAATATTAAATGATATTACTGGCTGAAGGTAAGAAATTTCTTTCTTTAAACAACTAAGTTTTTAAGTTGAACTATACTTTATTTTTTGTTTTAATATTTAATTATTACTTGAATACTACATTGAGTAATTATTACTTCTACAGGCAATATAGTATGATTAATATTTTATTTTGTTGTTGAATTATTCTATATTATATTTTCTGCATGTCGTGTGAATTATAATTGGAGACTAATAATTTTTCCAACCTTTTTTTACAAGGAATATTAAAGTGACATGTTTGAATATTTTCCTCCTATCAGATGCAGACATCCTTAGCTGATATTCTTAGATTATTGTTGAGAAAGAATGCTAATTAAACCAAAACCTATTATCTGCTCGATTGGGTATTTAAACTGATGTAAATATGTGATTTCTGTAAGTTAATATATTAATCGAAATATTTTGAAACATTTATTTAATGAATTTCTTTTTAAACAATTGTTACTTCTTATAGTTGAGTAGCACATCCTGTATATTATGATTCGAATGTAGGGTGAAGTGGCGTTCAACCGGCTTTCTGGCACAGAGGGAACGCGTTTTTAGCGTGTTCTGGGAGTCCCGGGTTCGAGTCCCTGTTTGGGCATGGTTGTTCTTCTGAGTGCTATCTGTGAGATGTGTGACTGTGCCCCCCTGTAAAAAGGGGCTGTGCAAGCGAATGTGGAGAGTCTGTAGCTAAGTCGTGCTCTTGGCCCTAGTTGAGGCTACCTCAAAAACAAGAGGCGCTCCTTTCGGCTAAAATCTGCTGCAGTATCAGCAGGGGCTTGTCTGTGGTAAGTGCCATAAGAAACAACAACAACATAGGGGTTCAGATACGATTTCACAGTCTTGAATAAATGTTGTGTGCGTTATAGTTGTATTCTCTTCTTTCAGAATGCATTTCCTCTCTTGCTTCTCCCTTCATCTTTTGGATTCTCAAGGGTCACGATGGCCGGATAGTAAGGTGTTGACTCGAATATCATGTTCGAAACTCGATTCCACAGAAGAATCATCGTATAAGAGGGCCTGTTGTACGTTAAGTCCGGCATGGTCAAGCATCCTCCCTTTA
>JAOUZG010015602.1:12711888-12724714 GCA_026289955.1 Argiope argentata | reverse complement strand
TATATATATATATATATAATTTTTAGAATTTTTATTATACTTGATATGTTTTATATTTGTATAAGTGTAAATTTATAATTAGATTCTTCATTCGCTTTCTGATATTCTAGAGCTTTGAAATATAGCTGTAACTGACAATAATAATTTGTGAATGTTAATAATAATATATATATGTTAATGTATTTTAGCATTTATTTATCAGTTAACAAATTAATGCAATTAATTCATTTTGTGCACGTGGCGCCATCTGGTGTCAGTTTGAAGAAAATTAATATCATGATTCTAGAATGTTTTCATTAACAAATTTTAAATTTAAAAAAAAACAGAGGAAATCTTTTAAAATATAAAAGCTTGTTACTTTTTTATTTACTAACAAAAGAATGTTTTAAAAACTATTTTTATTAGATTTATTTGTGCATTATTTCACACACTCATTGATGGAAATTGATTAAAAGATAAATGTAATACATATTAAATTATAAATTTTAAAAGATAAATAATTGAACTGGGAATTAATAATTATTCAATGAATTGATTCCATTTTGGAATATTGGTGAGCTTTAGTAAATTATTTATTATATTTTTAATAGACTACAACATACTAATTTGATATCAAAATTAACACGCTTGATACTGAATGAATTTGTGGTTTTTCAAGCTTGCTTATTTATTATCTAGTGGAAATGAAAAAGAAAAAAGAAAATTAATAATATAATAACTGTGTGATATGCATAATTTTTTGCGAAACGTTTTTTGTATCCTAATTTGAAGTAAATTAACTAACAGAAAGCAAACTATGTTTTAATTTTATCCTTATGCTGCTTCTCAAACTGAGAAAATGATGTCGATAAGAAGGAGAGTAGAACAATATCAATTGAATAAAACGTTTTCTAACATCTTTATCTTTCACCTTCAATAGTTACTGTTAAAATTGCAGATAAAATTATCAAATTAATGATTCAGAATAAATTTTCCTTTTTTTCAATTAATGCAGAATAATTTAAGGATTGTTTTGTAAACTATTTGTGATTTTTAATTTTTTAAAAATCCTTTTATGATTTTTCGGTGCCATTCAACTCAACCAGAATATTCTTCAAGTATACTAATAATCAATGAATATGTTCAAGCCTATTGCATTTATAAACTCTAAGATGGCAACGTGATTTTATTGAAGATAAATAATAAGTGATAAAACTTATGAAATAGATTTCATGAAATGAGTAATTAAAACGTAATATTTTTAATTGTTCTTTTCGATGTTTAGATTTTTTTTCACAAACAAATAATAATTTTTAAAGGATTAATATCAAGAATAAAACTATTTCTTAAAGAAATTGTAATTACATAGTTGATTCTTTAATTAAATTATTATTATTATATACATAAGTTAATAAATATTTTATTATTTTCATTCTTACTGATTTCAGTTTATATGTGGTTGTTGTTACTAATGACTCTTGCCATGGACAAGCCTGCCCTGATACAGCCGAAGATTTAAGTCGGAAGGAGCGTCTCTTGTTTTTGAAGTAGCGCCAACTAGGGATAATAGTACGACTTGGCTACACACTCACCACATTTGCTTGCACAGCCCCTTTTTACAGGAGGGCACAGTCACACTTCTCACAGATAGCAAGCACATAGAAGAACGACCAAGCCGGGACTCGAACCCGGGACTCCCAGAACATGAGGATGACGCACTACCTCTGTGCCAGAAAGGCGGCTTTCAGTTTATATTGGTAAGGGAAGCAATTGTTAAAGAAAGTAAATAAATTGTCTAGTATTGATTTGTATTCCTTATATTTCTATTTATATCCTCATTAATTCTTTCTATATGGTTCATTTACTCATTTTTTCCTTCTATATTGTGATAACAAAAGGGGTTAAAAAATTCCCTCATCTCCTACAAAAAGGATTGGGGGGGAATGATCGCCACATTTGCTTACACAGCCTCTTTTTACAAGGGGGCACAGTCACACATCTCACAAATAGCACACAGAAGAACAACCATGCCCGAACGGGGACTCGAACCCGGGACACCCAGAACACGAGGAAGATGCACTACCTCTGTGCCAGAAAGCCGGCTTTCAGCTTATATTGGTAAGGGAAGTAATTGTTAAAGAAAATAAATAAATTGTTGTTTAGTATTGATTTGTATTCATTATATTTCTATTTATATCCTCATTAATTCTTTCTATATGGCTCATTTACTCATTCTTTCCTTCTGTATCGTGATAATAAAAGGGGTGAAAAAATTCCCTATCTCCCACAAAAAGGATTGAGGAAAATATAATCTTAAAGATTCTTACATTTTAATTTTACAGCCATCAATTTGGTTTTCTTCTATTTTGAAATATGAAATCAAATTTTTTGTATATACTCGAAATGTAATAAATAACAAAAAAATGCAAATCAAGCGAAATTTCAGCTTTCACCGAAAATGATGGATGGCGAACTTTGTAACTTTTACATCGAAACGGAAGAGAAAATCGAGATCCCGCGATCCATTAATTCGAACGTGTTGAGCATGTTCCTGCACACAATGCATACCTTTAGCGCGAAACGACACACCATCCATCTAGCAAAAGGGTGGTGCATTCCTCCGGAACACAAACAAATTGCTTATTTCGAAGCCGAATGCATCCATCTCAGACCTTTTACAAAATGCAAATCACTCAGAAACAAACTGTCATTACATTACCGCGTTATTAATCAAAGCCGGGGCAATCTGCGAAAATTTTCCAACCGGCTCAGGCCTGGTCTCTACTCAAAGTGCTGCTGCAGAGGGCGGACCATTTATCTTGCAGCCGACGAGGGGTGGCCAGATAAAAATCGTTTGGCACGTATAGAAAAGCTCGACGAATGATGGATGCAAGTTTGCAGTTGCAGTGACAACACAGCGCCGGGTTGCGCTTCCTTTAGGGTTTACGTATGGTCAGACAAGCGTTAAGTTCCGTTCCCCGTATGAAGACCTCGTCTTATGTCGCAGTTCGAACTCTGGATCATTAGTTATTTGCGTTGAAGGTAGAAAAATTATTAAATAAATATATCGAAAAGTCATCTGTCGATTTTTATGCAAAGGCGAAAGTAAGTGGACTGAAAATCCTGTTCCTGACACGAGGAATATAAATAATACCTTTCCCTTTTTTTGAGATGAGATGCGTCTCGTGTTATCAAATTTCCATCTTCACAACGGAATGGTTTTCGGCAACAAAAAAAAAGTTTTCTTGGAATTAAATGCGGGATGATTGATCGTGTCTTTTGAAAGTTCTGCTTTATCAAAGCGCGTGCAAGTAAATTTGATAAGGTATCAATTTTTTTTTTGAAAAAAGAAGTTGTTTTAATTCAAATTTCTTACAAATGGATTTTCTCTATAAAATCAGCTTAAAGACTAGCAAATTTTGAAGTATAGATTTGTGATGATTAGAATGTTATCTTTTTAATCCCTTGAAGACCTCATTTCTTAGAGTAATTTAGAATGCTTTATGTAAAATGAATGTGTAATACTGATGTACAGTGGTAAATATATTCACGTTCAAACACTATCTACTGCATCATATGCAAATCAGTAAAAAGAGTAAAGCAATCAGTACTTCCACAGTAAGAGGATTAATAAAGACTTACTTCATAGATTTATCAGAGTTCAATGACTACAGACAGGAATATTAGACGAACAGACGAAAAAATAATAAAATTATAGAATCGAACAGTCTATGTCTCAGAGAATCTAATAATCTCATTCACTTTTCTTGGAATGTATTAAGTACTTAAAAAATCTATTTTACAAAGACTTTACAATTTCCAGCAAAGATAAATCTGTGCTGGTGATAAAAGAGAACCTCTCTGAGAGTGCATCTTTTTGTTGGTGGGTTACAGCTTATTGTTGTTTCAAATAGCATTTGCCATGGACAAGCTTCGCTGATGCAACAGCGAATTTAAGCAGAAATGAGCGTCTCTTGTTTGAAGTAGCGCCAACAAGGGTCAAAAGTACAACTTAACTGCTCATTCATCTCATTCACTCGCACAGTCCCTTTTTACAAGGGGGCAGATTCACACACCATAGAAATAAAACTCAGAAGAACAACCACGCTCGAACCGGGATTTGAATCCAGGGCTCCCAAAATTTAGGGAAGACGCGCTACCCTTATGGCAGGACGTCGTCATGTTAAAACATAGAAATGTGCAAGCTAAATAACAGGTTAAAGGATCACAGAAATATGATAGAGTTGAGTTGGGTTAAGGCCCATACTGGAATATATGGTAACCTAAAGGTGAATCAATATGCAAAGATGGCGGCACAGAAAAAGAGTATGGATATAATTGTCCCCAAATTAAATGGTGTCTTAAAATGGGAACTGAGAGAAGAAATTAAGCTACAATGGTTTGACAGATGGTATATGTCCAAAAACGGAAGAGTAACTTGCGATTTTATTCCCAATCCAGAAATAAAAATAAGAAGATATCATCCACTGGTTATCCAAATTATATCAGGACATGGGAGATTCCCTGCATATTTCCAAAGATTTGGAAGAATGCAGGAAAATAAAGGCATTTGTGGTGGAATCGGTACTGTTTACCACTATTTAAAGGAAAGTTCAGAAATCTCCGATCATAGAAAACATCGGCAAATTGAAAATAATGACTTGAGTTCAGTACTGATGGTACCAAGTAATCTTAGGGATCTGAAGGACATGATGTCTAAAATTGTGTTTTTTGCCAACTATTTCAAAGCTTGTAGTGCAGGAGGTGGTCGATATTTGACCACTTTAGGGCCAATTATCTCGAAGAGAATACGTTTGACAGATTCGGTCAATGTAAGGTTGGACATTGTTACAGTCCACAGTCGCCCACAGCAAATCCTTTCGATATTGTTACGTTCAGTGGCGGTGGGGTGGTCGGCTGAACAGAAGAAGAAAGTGGATCACAGAAATAAAAAAAAACATAATTTTTTAATCGAAATTCATACTAGGATTTGTGGCGAAATGAAATAAGTTGGATCTGTCAGTGAAAGCAAAATGACTCATGTTTACGGGAACATTTTTTAATGAACTCATTTCTCACAAAACACGAAGGCGAAACAAGACTGAAACGCGCGCACAACTCAATAGAAGAGCAACTTATCTCATTACTTACAATCGCAATGCACTATGGGATGCTTACCTACCCAGCCATCGCTATCTATTATCCAAAAGAGGAGAGAGAGTAATGCAATTGTTGCAGATTTTTAATTAATTAAAAGCTTAGCAAGTTTTGCGGATTTACTTGTGATGGTTTCTGAAAATATCATTGTTCGAAAATAATTTTCACACCAACTGAAATTTTTAAAATAATGTTTTTCAATGTCGTGAAAGCCATAGAGCCAATTATTTTTTCTAAATTTTGATCATTTGTTATAAATATTTGTTGTACAATTTTCAACGATATATATTTCATTGTTACAATGTAATTGAAATTTTTTTTATTAAATCATTAAATATTTTATCATGTAATTTTCTTCCGTTATTGAAAGCTAAGGAAAAAAAGTATCTCTTATTCATCTGTTTATAAATATTTTTCTTGAATTATTTTGTTTAATATTCTATATCTTTAAACGCTTTATTTTTTTTATTTGCTTTTGCCATTTATTTATAAATATTAAAAACAAACAATTTTTTTAAAAAAAATGAAATCAGCACTCGGATTTAGAATATTTATAGGTTAAAGCGTTAAAATTTGAATATAAGGAAATAATGAATCACCAAAGAATATAAGGAAATTGTAAAATTTGGAATTAATGAAAAATACACACAAAAAATCTTTTCTGATTTGATTAAAGAGATATCTTAATCTTTATAGCAAAACTTTAAAAATTTAATTTGAGTAATTAAAACTGTCATGATCATTGAAACTTTTTTTAAATGTAAACTCTACAATTCATATTAATTAAAAACACTGTAAAATCAATTTATTCTTCATTTTAATTGCTTTATTTTTTTCTTCATTTTTTTCCCAATCATGAAGAAAAATAATAAAATTGTAAGTAAAAGCAAATATGACATTTAAAAACGAATGAAATGTAATAAACTATTTTTAAAACTTTTATAGGTTATATTGTATTAAACATTGTTAAAATGAAAATAAGGAAGTTGTAAAATTTGGAATTAATAAAAACCAATAAAAATGCTTTTCTGCGTTTATTGTGGAAATATATGATGTTCCAAACATTTTCCCGACGAATATAAAGTATATATATATTTCAGAAAATAAATAAAACGTACTCAGCACTAAAATTAAAATCGAGCCATTTATGGAATTTACGAATTATTTTGACTTTGTCGATAAATATTTACAGAACAGCCATTAATGTGTTTGAGGAATTTGCCGTGTTTTCTGACCTATGACGTAAAATCGTACTTTCTAGTAAGTTCTTGCGATAAGTTTATATGTACTTCCTCGAAACTCTCAAAAATAGACAGAAAAAGCAATGAAAAAAAATCGAAAATTTAAAAAAATGCTTGGAAATTCATATTAATATTTATTTAAAAATTTGAAAATTATTTTAAAAACCTTTTGAACAAAAAATGGTTATGCTAATTTCTTTTCCTAAGAAAATAATTTTAAAAGCAATCCATCAGAGCAAAAATGTAAATTTTTTTTATTAGAAATATTAAAAGAATTAATAACAGTTTAAAGATTTTCAAAGAAAAAGAGCTGACGAACTGAAGAAAAAGAACTGACTAAAACACAACAATTACCAGTATAAAATTTCAAAAAGTACAAGCGAGTAAAATTTGGCTTCAACTTCAACTAACATAAGATAAAATATCTAATTTGGAATCTAATTTTGGAAATTAATTGGAAATTTGAAAAGACGGTTTATAAACAAAGATAATTATGAGAATATCTTTTTCCTAAATACTTAACTGAAAATATGAAATAAATTAGTGCTAATTTAAATGATTTTTAAAAACATTAATATTCAAAGAATGAGAAGAGATTAAAAAAAATTAAAACCGTAATAACTTAAATGAATATTTCAAGAATTATTTCAGGGGCGATAACTATTAGTCATAATATTATAATCTTAAAAATTTTATACTTTTTCTAAAAACTTAAATCAAAAGTATATTAATTAAACTTTTTATATAAATTTAAATTATTAATAAAAATATTTCTATATGATATTATAGATTATAGACTATATATTATATTACAGATTGTAAAGAAAATCAAACTTTTAAGAGTCGTCTCTTGACAAAAATCTCAATTTTAACTGCTTTTTTTAAGCCCTACTATCGCCATTTTTCACTCGCCCCTTAGAACCAATTTTTGGCTGAGTTCCCCCTCAGACTGCCGGGGCGGAGGCGATGGGGCGTTCGAACTTCTTATCAGTGTGCCCCTGTAAAACACGACCTTCATATATCAGCAAATATTTCGCGAACTATCAGCAGAAGAGGGCCATAAAAGGCCGCATCTTTACGAGCCCCGGTATTTAGCGCCCCCGAAATGACAAGTACGACCGCGTAAATAGGGCGGCCAATTATCCGAGCGAGCGCCCTAGGCTCAGCTGAAACGTTTGTCGCGAATTAAAGTAAGAGGGGAGTCAGAGGGGTAGAGCAAACAATGTTGGCCACTCAGAACAGGCGATATATTTCCCGCTCTTGTTACTGAGTATTGTGCGTTATAAACGACTGCCAAGGGAGGAGAGGAGAATTTCACTTGTTTTCCTTCCTTCTTTTTTTTTTTTAATTGTTGAGTCTTTCGAGCAACTTTTCTCTCTTTTGTATTTTAAATATGACAACCCAAAGAAAATTCCTAATGCAATCATAGAGACAGCCATAAATCTACAGGGTATCCTAAAACGGATCGGCTCTACTGTAATAGAAAGCAAACGGCGATAACTCTTCAGTTATTATCGAAGAAGATTAATGTGGGCGTGCAGGAATTTTTATTGGTTCATTTCCTCACTGTAAAGCCAAAAGTTGTCGTTTGGCGTTTTTCTATCCGAAGAAGCAGCCTAACATTGGAACATTATTGGGGATAGCATATTGCTATTCATCAGATATTTGCATTTCTGTTATAATAATTAAATATAGAATGTAATATGAGCAAATTAACTGGCGCCCTATCAGCCTATTGACATACTCTTATTTCACAAGTATCAAGGAGCTTTTCGGTACATCACAAATTTAAAGCATCTTCACAAGAAAAGAAATCGTATGGTTTAAGATCTGGAAAGAAGAATAGTCAATTTTTATACTCGCATATAATCCAAGATAATGATGCTTTTATCAAGATTTTTTTTTTTTTGGAAAGTGAAAATCTTATTAATCTGATTAAGTTCCTTTTTTTTTTAAACTAGATTACTTTTGGTGTCTCATAAGAAATATTACTTAAGAATGGTTTTAAATTCATACAAAAATTTTACATACTGACTTGAATTAACGGCGCCAACTACATCAGTAAGTTAATGAGGCAAATGTTAGATGCAATTGACCTTATTTTTTCTTTTTTCCCTCCAATCAATTATTATTTGTTTTCCAGCAATTCTTTCAGGACTGAGAGCTTCTAAATATAGGACATTATTTATTGGAGACTTCTTATATTAACTAAAAGTAACATATTAACGAAAACTTTTGTTCTCAGATTTATCTCCTCCAAGAATTGTTCTTGCACTCTCAAACAATCTTTGCAATATCAGATGGAATCTGTTTCAAGTAAAAAAAAAATCACTATTTCAATGCTAGATACCTCCTCTAATTTTACAGATAGTTCCATGAAATATTTTTAATTTTTTTATCATGGTATAATGTAAATTTTTCTTTAAACTTTTGAGCAAACTCATTTAATTTATGAATTATTTTAATAGCCTCTTTATTTCGTCGCTATGGAAGCTGTAACAGGCTTCGATAAAGTCATCATTATCACTTTTATTAGAGGTATACGTTACTTTCCTTTCTATACGAGTCGTCACTTTGAACTGAAATAGCTTATAAAGATTTAACCGATCACTCTGTATTTTTGATTTAAGGAAATGCAGGTATGGAACCATAATTTTTAATCTTTATAACATTACGAATGCAGTCCGCTTTCCTAATTTTTAACAATTATCAAGATTTCTTTGTAAGTATCGTGGACATGTGTGGTTCGTAATGCAGAAGCATGAAAAAGAGATGGTGTGAAAGTAATATTCACTAATATAATTTTAAAAAACTAATATGACTAGTATTTTTTTTGAACTAATATAGTTTTAGAAATAAATTTAGTAATATTGCTCTGTGGGAAATTAAAACAAATGGCACTTAAAGGGAAACCAAAGTTTCAGTAATTTGAAAATTATTAAAAATTTTTTTTTTGTTTGAATTGAAATTATTACACATGCACTTCATAGTATTAACATCATTATTGTTTAAAGTATCATGGATTTTTTTCCATGGTCCTTATGGGCTCATAAGCATGCATTATGTTCATTAATCGATTTTATGATTGCTGTCATTAGGAATGATTCATAGCACGCTCCCTTTGGTGTTTGGAATAATAAATTTGGCAAGTTTGGTTTCAAAGACAAAAATCTTCAGACCAGTAGTAATCCAGAATTCTATGTCTTCATTTTTTTCTAAATAAATCTAGATGTAAAAGCATGTATTTTCTTCCTAGCTAATTAAGAGATTCTAAAACTTTATCTCTTTTAATTACAGGCAAATCTGGGCAATGATAGATATGTTTCTGACTTCAAAGACAAGAATCTGCAGACCGGTAGCAATCCAGAATTCTATATGTTCATCCCCCCAGATGAATCTAGATTTAGAAGCCTGCATTTGCTTTCTGGCTAATGATAATTCTAAAATTTTAGCTATTTTAATTACAGGCAAATCTGGGCATTGATAGGTACGATTCTGGCGTCAAAGACAAGAATCTGCAGGTCATTAGTAATCCAAAATTCTATTTCATCCTTTTTTCAGGATGAATCAAAAATTAAAAGCATGCATTTGCTTCCTAATTAATGACAATTCTGAAATTTTAGCTCATTTAATTACAGGTAATTATGAGCAATATGTACAATTTCAGAAACATCCCAACATCTTCAGGCCAGTCAAAAAGCAGAGATATATTCCTCATTTTGTATGAATTTGACTGGCTATTTCTCACTTCAGAAATCAAGCAGTATTTTCAAGTCATTGGAAAATATAAATATTTACCATTTTCTTAAATATTTGAGGGTAAAAACCATTGTCAGGTTAGATATTATTGCCACTATCCAAGAATTCAAAACAATGAAAAGTTGGTTCTTTTCTTGGATATTGGTCTTATAAATCTGGCTTTAGAAAAAAAAAATACCAGTGCTACCAATCGTTCTTGTTGCCACTGTCCAAAATTTTTTGCTATATAATGATTTTCCCCCTATAAAATTGTAAAGACGTGTCTATTGCTCCTTTATATAACAGTCACTGCCGTAATTCCCCTCTTATGTAAGCATGTACTGTTTCCTGCCTTTTTATAAAAGATAAAATAAGCTTTTATAGGCATGTTGAGCCTCTGTTCGACAACATCTATAAATCAATGTATATATTTTTCAACCTACAGTGCCTGAACAAACTTCAATAAGTAGCAATTTCGAACATATCTGAGCAGTGAAAATAGCATAGAATCTATCATTTTTATTACAAAATGTGGCAGCAAATGTTTTGGAAAATCACAAAAGGAATAGTTAAAAGCAAGATGACAAATGCCACTGTTAATGTATCCTACTGGCGTTTGACATTTTGTCGATGGGTATAAACGTATGATGCCTACAATTTTTGGGTTCTTTTAAAAATCACGTTAGTTATGAAATTCATGGAATAAAAACACCTATAAAAGTATTGGCCAATGAGCTCAATTAATTAAAACAGAAAGCTAGTTTCTGAGATGCTCTCTCAGATTTGAGATAATTCAACTTCATTCAACAATTCCTTATAAGTTATTACTCAAAGAATCAACAAATCACAATTTAAACAAATCACTGAATTCAAAACCCTTGAAGATGACTTTGGACTTACATAAATATTCTTTTAATAATCATTGCTTTCAGGCTTTTGTTTTGTCATTCAAAATGTAGCCAAAGGCTAAAGTAGCCAAATGTTTAAATAAAATAGCTTTTACTTAAAACTGGAAACTAAGGACTAAGGACCCCTTTTTATCATTGTAACAAAACGCATAGAAAATTCTCAAAAATAGAGGATTTGAAATAAAAAAATCCTTTAAAAAATTTAAGACCATCAAACCTTATAGCGTGAGAAACATAGTGAAAAGTGATTGTTTGAATTTGATAAAAAATCTTTTTAAAAGTTTCCAGAATTTACACTTGAAGAGAATTTTCTTGTATCACTTTGATTTTCATCTTTTCTGCCGTTGAGTATAGCATGAAGTAAACTCTTACTTTAATTTGCAGAATGTATATGCAGTTAGATTACGATAAATCAGTTAAGCTATTGATTTAATTTTCGGAATACAGACGTATTTTCTGATTGATTCTGATGAGTTAGTTCGTCTATTGCTTCAATTTCCAGATGCATAGATATTGTCAAATTACAAAGAGTTAACTAGTTCTTTGGTTCAGTTTTCTGAATGTAGGTTTTTTTTTACAATGAGTCAGGTAGCCTATTGGCTTAATTTTCATAATGTGGTGCCATTAGATTACAATAAAACAATTAATCTGTTGATTTGGTTTCCGAAAACGAGATATTGTAAGATGAAGATGAATTGGTTAGTATATCGGTTTTTTCGAAATGTAGATGTAGTTAGATTATAGTGAATCAGTTAATGTTTTGATTCAATTTTCAGAATGTAGATGTTGTTAGATTTCTATGAATTATTAGTTTATTGGTCTAGTTTCCAATATGCTGATATATTAGAGTTCGACGAGTTGATTAGTCAATCGTCTTAATTTTCAGAAAGTACATGTAGTTAGATTATGAGAAGTTATTTAATCCGTTGGTTTAGTTTCTAATATGCAGACATCGTTAGATTACGAAGAGTTGATTGGTCCATCCGAATTAGTTTCCGGAATGTAGATGTAGTTTGATTTTGATGTCAGTTAATTTATTGGTTTAATTTTCGGAATGTAGTTGTAGTTAGACTCCAATAATTTACTTGTTGGTTGATTTTTCAGAATGTAGATGTAGTTAGATTAATATAATTCAGTTAACATATTGGTTTAATTTTTAGAATGCAGATGTGGTTAGATTTTGATGAGTCATTTTATTGGTTTAATTTTCGGAATGCAGATGTAGTTAGATTCCCATAAATTAGTTAGTTTGTTGATTTTTCAGAATGTAGATGTAGTTAGATTACGACAAGTCAGTTAACCTATTGGTTTAATTTTTAGAATGCAAATAAGGTTAGATTTTGATGAGCCATTTTATTGGTTTAGTTTTCGGAATGTAGATGTAGTTAGACTCCCATAAGTTAGTTAGCTTGTTGGTAGATTTTTCAGAATGTAGATGTAGTTAGATTACGATAAGTCAGTTAGCTTATTGGCTTAATTTTCAGAATGCAGCTGTAGTTAAATTTTGATGAGTTAGTTAATCTATTGGTTTGATTTTTCGTAATTCAGATGTAGTTAGATTCCAATAAGTTAGTTAGCTTGTTGGTTGATTTTTCAGAATGTAGATAAGTTATATTACAATAAGTCAGTTAGCTTATTGGCTTAGTTTTCAGAATGCAGATGTAGTTCGAATTTGATGAGTCAGCTAATCTATTGGTTTGGTTTTCGGAATGCAGATGTAGTTAGACTCCAATAAGTTAGTTAGCTTGTTGGTTGATTTTTCAGAATGTAGATGTAGTTAGATTACGATAAGTCAATTATCTT
>JAOUZG010015602.1:12673564-12706888 GCA_026289955.1 Argiope argentata | reverse complement strand
TCAAATCTGACTAAATGAATATGTCTGATGGAGTGAATTTCGTTTTATCAGATACAATTGAAGTCAAACTAAATGAACATGTTTGATGGAGTAAACTGCTTTTCACCAGATACAAATGCAGTCAAACTAAATGAATATGGCTGAATGTGTATATTCCCGTTCACTGTATATAAATCAAGCGAATAAATATGCTTGAAATGGTAAATTCTTGTTCACTAAATGCAAGTCAAATCTGACTAAATGAATATGTCTGATGGAGTGAATTTCGTTTTACCAGATACAATTGAAGTCAAACTAAATGAACATGTTTGATGGAGTAAACTGCTTTTCACCAGATACAAATGCAGTCAAACTAAATGAATATGGCTGAATGTGTATATTCCCGTTCACTGTATATAAATCAAGCGAATCAATATGCTTGAAATGGTAAATTCTTGTTCATTAAATGCAAGTCAAATCTGACTAAATGAACATCTCTGATGGATTGAATTTCATTTAAAGATATGCAAGTGAGATCAAATTAAATGAACATGTCTGATGGAGTAAATTTCTGCTCAAAAGATCCAACTCAAGTCAAACTAAGCGTGTCGTTTAAATTGGATCATTAATTGGTATCAGGTGGGTAGCCCCAGTTTCCGAATTCATTGTAAGAAACAGGAAGTGACGTCACAATTTGAGATAGCTTGCAATTAAGACTTACGCAGTTACTTTTATTATATTGTTGTCACTTTTTGTGAATTAACTTTCAGTTCAATTTAAAATTTCATCCGAAATATTGTGAAAATAGCAATGATATAATAATATTCGTATTTTTGAAAATCATAATATTCGTATAATTTCAAAATTCAAAATTATATTTAGAATTCAAATATTAAAGCAGAAAATTACGGATTTCAACTACAGAAAAATGAATTGAAAAATCGTATTCGACTCAAGAAACGTTTTTATTTCACCTTGATCAACTACTACTCGCATAGTTCAAAGATAATTTTATGGCATCCATAGATTCCAGATCAAAAACTCTTGAAATTTCTCAATAACATTTCGAAGGAAAAAAAAGAGTTTGATGTAACATTCTTCAATCTTAACATTCAAAATATTAAAAATGAAATATTAATTTATAATAAATAAAAAGAAATACAATTCAAATTAGATGCTCAATAAATTCTAACTAAAAATTTAAATTAAAAAGATTAAAAAAATACCTACTGATATCAATGGAGGTATAGTAAATAATATTCACCATACCAGTATATATTGTTTTATGAGAAGCAGCACCATAGCGAGCAAAAGGTGTACATATCAATAGAGCCTGTATTCAAACGCGCCATTAAGAGGGGGGATGTTCGAATCTTTGTTATCTTTTTGAAAAATATGATGAGTAAGAATACTCGGTCATTTACACGCTTAAATGGCGAAGAGAGAGGGTAAAAATATCATTTTATACACGGCTTTAAAAATGTATTATTTTAAATATATTTGAACATCCCAAAACAGTCCAATTTGATAGAATATAAGAATTGATTTTTTTACCTCAGCTAATGTTAGAAAATTATTGATGCGTAGAACTAGCAAGACTTTTTACAGTCGTTTTAATTTCTCACTCTAAAATTCGACACAAAATTTTAGAATAGCTTTATACAAATCAAAACAAAGCTCAAATGAAATGTGCCCTAACTGTATTAAAAATTCTGATGGCTTTCTTGGTCCACGTTATTTGCGCAGATCTATTAGCCCATCCACTGTTTGGGTCATAGAAGGCAAACGTCCTGGACAAATTCAGGAAAGAACTTCTAAACGAAAAGGGCGCAGGCTCTAGTCACAAAAGATTAAAATTGAGCACCCTGACAGATTCTGGACGTCTTCATGTCACTTTAATTAGATTGTGCCACTCTAATTTAGTGCCAAAAGTTTTGGACTCATGTTGTTGCTGTTGTGACTTATGGCATTTTATAAGTCCACAGACTTTTTTTGGACATAAAAGGGCATTTCTCGCTTTAAAATTCGGAAAAAATAAAGTTTTAGAATGGTTTTATATAATTCGAAATAAAACACAAGGCAAGTGAGTCCTAACCCCATTAAAATTTCCGATGGTTTTTTCGGTCCACGTGATTTGCGCAGATCTGTTAGTTCATCCATTGTTTGGGACATAGAATACAAGCGGTCCTGAATAAATTCAGGGAAGAACTTGTAAAAAAAAGAAACGAAGGGCACGGGCCCTCATAACAAAATTCAACATTGAGCACCGTGATTGATCGCCACGTCTTCAAGTCACTTTAATTAGATTGTGCTGTTCTAATTTAGTGGTAATTTTATGTCACTTCAAAAGTTTTGGACTAATATATATAAAAGGACATTCTTTTTATTATAATTAAAAAACCCCAATCCGGAGACCTGGTGTTAATCTTCATCACTGCGAGGTGGAAGGGGTCTCGACACAAAAAACCAACCACACTTTGTACAAAGGCCCTCCTCATTTCTTTGCGAAACCAGCTCATTTACAGAATGCTTACTCGTGGGGATAGGAAGAACTTTTCCGAACAGACTCTAAATTAAATCATTTGCATTTATTGCTTTGGCAAGGCATTTGCCAATTACTATTTTTCTCCCGCTGTCCTTCCCACCCACCACCCTTCTTTTACTTATTCCACTTTCTTTTTCATGTCATGTTAAAAGAGCGAATTTATTCTGCTGCACTCCTCTCCTCACTCCCTACCCCACCCCCTCTATGGTCCCGGCCGGCATGAAGGCTAATTAAGTTTTTGTTAGGAATTTGACGGTAGAAAAATCCTCCCCCTCCATTCTCAACCTCCCCCCAGACGCCATGTTAGTGCTCTAAAACAGCTGATAAAGCCTCTTTAAAAGAGCTTGTTGTTGTCGAGGATTTTTTTTTCTTGTCCACCCTTTAAATTTGTACCAGTGAAAGAAAAAAAAATGTCGCAAAAAAAAAAAAATTCTCGGGAGTCTAGTTTGGGGTGTTTTCCGCTGGTTTTTGTTTCTTCCTTGCCCCCCGAGTACATTCTCATTGCAAAGGGTTTTCTTCTCCCACGTTTCGTTTTAATCGAGCTTTAGTTTTAATGAGGTGTGTTGAATTTCAATCTGTGTACAGACACGCATTTACAATGCATAAGGTAGAAATCCGTTTCGGAATTGGATCACTTGGCAAAGTTCCTGCGTTTTGTTCCAACGCAAAGAACACAATTAAGGAACTTTCTGGAATACTTTTAATAGCGGAGGATTTTACTGCAATACTACAGTGACAGAACGTGCTTATTATTTTCCCTCTGACAATACGGTCGCAATTATTTACTTTTAAGCCACTCCAACCTATGAACTAAGTTTTAGAAATCTGTCATAAATAACTTGATAGTTTAGAGTGCTTGATCATAGACTTGTGTACCAGTTCCAACGACGTGTTACATTCATAACGCTTAATTAGAATTTACGATTCACTTGATGATTGATACGATATAGCAGTAAAAGTACGATCTAAATTAAATTTGCTAAGAAATCTTAAGTATTAAACTTAACATTAATATGTTATTACAGTACTTTTCCGTCAGCCGAGCGTCAGCGAAAAGTCGCCAAAGAAATTTGGTGGAATTCTAATTTATTTGTCGAATTTTCGCTTTAAAACCATCGTAGGAAATTTGGCAGAATTCTACATTATTTGGTGAATTTTAGCTGACGCCTGGTTAACGGAAAAGTACCGTTTTTACTAATTATCTTGGCTACCACCCTTTTACTATTTATCTGCTTATCTTGTCGTGGATGACATTTGATGTTAATATATTTTTTTTCAAATATTAATTCACTAATTTTTTATTAATTAATTAAAAACGAACTTTTTTTTATCAAAAATCTTTATTTCCCAGCAGTCAAATAAATAAAGAATTCAGTTTGTTTTTAACGCACACTAATGAGATTAGGCTTCACATGCTTTCAGCCTATTATTTTAAACGATTTTGTTTATTTTTATAATGTTTGATGCATTTAAAATTAAAAATTGATAATTAATCGATTTTTCCGATCCTCTGTGAAGTATTTTCGAATTAAAACAATACAGAATAATGAAAATTAAAATTTCGAATCTGAATTGCATTTCTCCAACTGGTGTAGAAAACGACGCATTTTGCGTTGCCACAATTGTCTTAGAATCCTCAATTTATGTCGGAAATTCAATGCTAATATAATTTTTGATCAATTATTTATAATAATTGTAATTGTTTGGCCGCGATAGCCTGATTGGTCGGGCGTTGGATTCACATCAATGGGGCTGCAAATTCGAACTCTTTGTATGTGGTAGACATTAAATCTGTCGTGGTCAAAAAGTTCCCCACGTCTAGAGTAATACTCCACCTACCGTTGTAAAGCGAAACACGTGAACAACAATTGTAATTATTTAATAAAAAGTAACAAAAATAAATTCTTTCTTTGTTAATTTAAATAGGAATTGATTAAAAAATTCTTTTTAATATTACTTTAAAATTTTTTTTTCTCAGGTGGGTACATTTCCACTTTCTAGTGTATATCTATATCTTATTTGATAGTTTTAAATCAAACGGTTTGTTCTATGAAACAGAAATCCTCTCCTATGTAATTAGAGCATTGAGATTGCAGCATCAACAATGTCTATCTTGTTCTTATTTAGAACAGATTAGCATATGTAAAAGTTAAATTAAATCATTATGCAAATTAAAAAAAGTAAGGATAATTAATGGGATATGTTTTTTTGAGGTTTAGTGATTAAATTTCTTAATCATTTCAAAACTGATGATGCTTCTTTTACATTTTATTTTTTAAGTGAAAAGAGATTTACGCTCTATCATCAAGTCTCAGAAAAATAATGTTTATGTTTACCATTTACAATAAAATGCAGATAAACTCCAAAGAATTAGTTAAGCAATTTTAAACAAAATATGTATAGGAAATCAAAATATTCACTGATTTGATTAGCGACCCTTAACATTGAAACCGGCACTGTTTGCTAAGATAAAGGGATGATAAAGTTTCCCCTGGCAGTATGCTGAATTCCTTTTTTAACAAGTTCTACGATTTCAATTCTTCTCTTTGCCCTCATTTATGACACAACACAGAAACCGATACTTTTCCTTGAAGTCATACCAGACAGGTAACAAATGACCCAAAATTCCCCAACATCCCCTCTTCCCTCCCCTTTTAGACAGGAAGTCATCCAGTTCTTCAGATACACCCACAACCTGGTACCTTGACTCTCAAAACCAGGTTGACACGTCCCCAGGTCCACCGCAATCAATTTATGTAACCTGGTAAGAGGAATTTTTTTCTTTCAGAAATCTAAATCCATAGTAACAGGGAACATGGACGTTGCGCAGAACGTTTTCTCTTTTAATCCTCGAAAAATAATGGATGGGGACAGATTATCGCCGACCATTCATTCCATCAGTCAATGGTGGGAGCAGTGCTGGAGAAATGGAGTTTTACGTCAGCTGGGTCCAAGCACCCCGGCCACTGCTGTATCTCGAACCATCAGTCACCTCGTGTTGAGGGCCTCACCGGAGGAAACTAATGACCTATCACATGTTATTGACCACTTACCGATGGGTCATTTGTCATTCCTTTCCCTCCTACGTCCGCATCCATCCCTCCAACGAACTGGGGGGACCATCTATTAATTGAGCAAATATCGTCGCGGAGTTTACCGATATAAGTCCTGAATAAAACAGGGGCATGAAGGCTCCTTTAAGGCGACTAGGGACTTTTTGCAATTTTCACCCTAGCAATTTGTACTTTTACAGGCATTAAGAGTAACACTATAGGAGATGAGACACAAAATTTTAAAGCATTATATTAATTTATTTATGAGTAAGAGGGGATTAATATAATATAATATTATACAAGATCATAACGCCAAACCACCACAGCTCACATTTGTGGTCCACTTTTAAGAAAAGAAAAACTTTATAATCTAAAAATTGCACGCTGTATAAGCAAACAACTATACAAATGAATTATGTTTTATTAAGGAAGTAAAAAGCTACTTCTTGAAAGTTTTCATGAATATTTATGAAATGTCATAGGAAAGGTGGTTTCCATTGCTGTTCTTGATTCTTAATATTGATTAAATAAATTAAAGGAACCTTCATGTCCCTATTTTATTCAGGACTTATATACATAGTTTGGTGTATATATTCAAGACTGTTGGTGGAAATTATGGATTTGAAACAATCGAATCCAAGATCCTAACGCCAAACCACTGAAGCTCACATTTGTGGTCTACTTTTAAGAAAAGAAAAACTTTATAATCTAAAAATTGCACGCTATATCAGCAAATAACTAAACAAATGAATTATTTTTTATTAAGGAAGTAAAAAGCAGCTTTTTGAAAGTTTTCATAAATATTTATGAAATGTCATAGGAAACGTGGTTTCCATTGCTGTTCTTGATTCTTAACATTGATTTAATAAATTAAGACGACTAGGGACCTTCAAAATGACTTCTTTGCAATTTTCACCTTAGCAATTTGTAATTTTACAGGCATTAAGAGTAACACTATAGGAGATGAGACACAAAAGTTTAAAACATTATATTGATTTATTTATGAGTTAGGAGGGTTAATATAATATATTAGCGATAAATAACGTTAATGAAAATGTTCCAGGCGCTCCAAATGTGTTGGAAAGCGCTCCATTTTTTTATTATTACCTATTCTAACCCTTTTGAAACAAAAGTTGGGATTAATTATGAAGTTTGAGTTCGAAATATCAAAATTAACCTATGTAATAATTCAAAACTAGTTAAACTTTTTTTTTAAATATAAAGTTTTGAGTTACTATATTGGTTAAATTTATTTCGAACTCAGACTTCAAAATTAATCCCAACTTTTTTTTCAGAATAGTTATAGCAGGTAATAATTAAAATTCGAGTGCTTTCGAACAAATTTGGAGCGCCTGGAGCATTTTTCATTAACATTGTTTATCGCTAATAGTATATTATATTAACCCTTCTAACTCATAAATAAATTAGTATAATGCTTTAAACTTTTGTGTCTCATCTCCTATCGTGTCACTCTTAATGCCTGTAAAATTACAAATTGCTAAAGTGAAAATTTCAAAAAGTCGCTTTAAAGGTCCTTAGTTGCCTTAATTTATTAAATCAGTATTAATAATCAAGATAAGCAATGGAAATCATCTGTCTTATGACATTTCATGAATGTTTATGAAAAACTTTCAAAAAGTAGCTTTTTTTTCTTCTTTTTACTTCCTTAATTAAAAATAATTCATTTGTATAGTTATTTGCTTATATAGCGTGCAATGTTTAGGTTATAAAGTTTTTCTTTTCTTAAAAGTGGACTACAAAAGTGAGCTATGGTGGTTTGGCGTTAAGATCTTGGATTCGATTGTTCCAAATTCAGAATTTCCACCAACAGTCTTGAATATATACACCAAACTATGTATATAAGTCCTGAATAAAATAGGGACATGAAGGTTCCTTTAATTTATTAATGCAATATTAAGAATCAAGAACAGAATGGAAATAATCTTTCCTATGATATTTCATGAATATCTATGAAAAACTTTCAAAAAGCAGTTTTTTCCCCTTTTTACTTCCTTAGTAAAAAATAATTCATTTGTATAGTTGTTTGCTTATATAGCGTGCAATGTTTAGGTTATAAAGTTTCTCTTTTTTTAAAAGTGGACTACAAATGTGAGCTGAGGTATTTTGGTGTTAAGATCTTGGAATCGATTGTTTCAAATTCATAATTTCCATCAATATTCTTGTATATATAAACCTAAATATGTGCATTCTGCTAAATCTGACAACCATAGCCAAAAGTAAACAAGCAATAATTTAGTGGCGAAGTTTGGAAAACTGTTACAGACTCAATTGACATTCTCGTTATTTGATTACGTTTCAAAATTATGAGATCTATTTTGGAATAGCTTTTCTTTTATTTCAAAATGGCACGTTAAAAAAGCAGTTATTAAGAAGAAAGAGCAGATTTAACATATTTATTTCTAATAAACGGCAATAGATTGAGGTATACATTGTATTTCGTTTTATAGAGTTACCTTTTTTTTCATTTGAACAATTTAGGCACAAGAGGCCCTGCTGTTTGTTTACAAAAAATGACGATGCCGCAGAAAAAGTATTTTAGTATGCTGTAGTATTCAAAGAAGGAAGACATTTTTATACTGAAGCAAAAATTTCTGTTAAATTCGATTATTAATTACCAGAATCATAAAGAGAATTAGAGTTAGTATAGAAAATTCTTAGATGACGATAGCATAGAAATATGGAAATGCACAGTAAGATGAAAATGTTGAGAATATCCAAAATGATTTCGATTATAACTTTAGAAAATTCACAGCAGAGAAAGTATAGATGGTATGGCATGTGTTTGTAACTTATGCTTGTAACTCTTCAAGCTAAGCAAAATTGAATACTTCACAGCAGTGAATACAATTAGCAGGTCCCTTATTTTATGAATCGCCAAAAAATGAAGTGAACTTTGGATATTTGTTTTATAATAAATGCAGCTCTTATCAAATCATAGAATAAAACTTTGAGCTTCCTATTATTTAGTTATTTAGTTTCACTTAGTTTTTAGTTGAGATTTTTTTATGTTGTTGCTGTTTCTGATGGCACTTTCCATGGGCAAGCTCGCTGATGCATCAGCAAATTTAAGCCGAATGAGCGTCTCTTGTTTTGAAGTAGCACCAACTAGGGCCAGAGCACGACTTAGTTACTCACTCATAATATTCACTTGCACAGCCCCTTTTTACATTAGGCACATTCACACCTCTCACAGGCAGAACACAGAAGAACAACCATGCCCAAGCAGGAACTCGAACTTGGGACGCTCGGGTATCGGTAAGAGCGCTACCCATGTGCCAGAATGCCGGCATTTAATTATTATCGTATCATATGTGTTTGTAACTATTATCTTCATTGGAGATGGCTTTCTGGCACAGAGGTAGCGCGTCTTTCTCGTGTTCTGGGAGTCCCGGTTTGGGCATGGTTGCTCTTCTGTGTGCTATCTGTGAGATGTGTGACCATGCCCTTCCCCCTGTAAAAAGGGGCTGTGCAAGCAAATGTGGTGAGTGTGTAGCTAAGTCGTACTCTTGACCCTAGTTGGCGCTACTTCCGAAACACAGAAGACGCTCCTTCTGCTGCTGTATCAGCAGGGGCCTTGTCCATAAGTAACAACAACATTATCTTCATCAGAAAAAAATAATTTTAAACTAGTTAATAAACGGAAAATGCTTACGAGTGTTGTTTTTGACTTATGTATGACCCCTCTGAGCTCGCAACTGCTGTTCCTGCAGTTTTAACTTTTTGGAAATAATTAAGGTTTCCAAAAAGCTAAAACAAAGTTAATAATTTGAGAAATCAGTTCAGTCGAGCCTTGCTATGTGAAATGGATAGGACTAGTTACATTATTTCTCGTTCAGGTGGATATTGATTGATTTCCTTTCTTTATCCTTTTCTGGAAATTCTACTCGAAGGTATTTTTTTATACACATAGGTATACTTTTGATCATTTGAGAAGATATATGAAAACTTATTTATACTATTACAATCATTAAAAATGATGGGCCATAAAAAACGTTTTAAAATTTTTTTTTCATACTTTTGTATACGAAGTATACAAAGAGAAAGTATACTAATCATCAAACAATTCGACCTCCAGATTTTGACAATGCTCCAAGTTCCTGAGTTTGACACATTCTGACATTATGTCTACCAGCGGGTGACCGAGCTCCGCTCGGAGAAAACAGGTATCGAAGCTAACTCGGATATTTAAATTTTCAATTGTGATTTATCAAAACAATACATGCCGTATTTAGTAAAAATATCAGTTAGCCTTATTTTTTTCTGATGAATGTTGAAATGTCGGAAATGTGGGGCGATTGGCAACCATTCCTCTTATTATAGTATAAGATAAAATTAAAACTTAAGCTCCAAGCATGCGTCACGAGTAAAAGGGAAAAATTATCTTATTTATATGTTGCCATCAGATTGACAAAAACTCAAATTTAAAAAAATACATTATTATTGCGCATTAAACATATTAAAATGCAATTTTCACCACGTGTCTGCATGAAAGGAATATATATATATATATATATGAATATTGATGTAGATAGCATATTGTCTATAGATGGCAGCACGTTACCACTTGAAAATTTAAGTAGCCATTATGGCGAACTAATAAAGTTTGAAAATATCCTATCTGTAACTCCGAACTTCTCAACCGTAGCGCTTCAAAACCGGCGCCAATCGATTCCTCTTGGCCAAAAACCCCAGACCTCCAAGTTTACCGGAGTTTATTAATTCTGGGGCGATTTTCGACTTGATAACCATTCCTCGTATTATAGTATAAGATATGTGAGCACGAAAACTCGAAAACGCTTTGAGATAGACTGTTAAAGTTTGGTAAATGAACTTACAAAGAAATTTGCAATTTTATATGAAATTTAATGAAATCCATTCTGAAGAAGTATGCCGGTTTTGATTCAGCTTTTAACTATTAAAAAAGATCCAGAGAGATAAATTTTAGTTCACAAATTTGAATTTAAAATCCAAAATTTTTTAAATCTTCAAACAAATTCTCTAAAGTGTTTTTTTTTTGTTTATTATATATAAACACAATAACACTTAAATAATGCCAATTAACGGAATTCAGTGTTAGGTACTGCGACCATAATCTTAGTTTCATAGAAAACGTTCAATTCAATCAATCAGGAGAAAAAAAAACTCCTTTGAAATACATATCATCCTGTTGGATTCAGAAAAAGAGAGAAAAATAAAGATTAAAAGGAAATCTGCAATGCAAATTTCAATGTATCATGTCAGAACATCATTTCTTGAATGGTCAAGCGCCACGCGCTATTGCAAGTTAAATTATATTTTTATTCGTTTTAATTGTTTCACTGAATGAGTCACTTCGATATTTCAAAAGATAAAAAAAACTTTGTTTCGTCTTGATTGTTTTAAAAAAAAATATCATATTTCCTATTAATTTCCTTTCATATGATCAAGTGCTCAAAATGCAATTTTTCTAGGTTTTATTTGCTGTAGTCAATTATTTATTATTATTTTTTAAAAGTAATTTTTGTAAATGCAATGGCAACGCATTATTAAAAGCTGTATTTTTGAGGTGCTCATGCAGATAATAATTTTTATATTATAAATATGGATTTTTGTTGACGCCAAGAACCTCATTTCCAAAACAACATCATGTTTGACATGATAAAAATCTTTATTTCGTAGCCATCTGTACCAATTCCAAGCATGATATTTGCTGCCTTACTCAAGGATCAGAATTTTATGGGAACAGAAAAAGGATAAGATCTTTATTGGAGAATATGTGGAAAGTACCATGCGCTTCTGCTAATTTCTTGATGCGAGCTAATATTATCTATGTATGAAGAGATAACAAATTTGGATACCTTTCTACTTTTCGATTTTGAATTTCCTCTTTATAATGAATTCTAATCTCGCTTTTTATCATGTGAGAACATGATTTTGTTATGGTTTGTGGATCTTGAAGCCACAAAATGCGTAGACTATGAATTGGTGATTTATCGCTTTTGAGGCATCAATTTTTCACTTTTAGGGCTATTAGAAAATAACCCAGAAAACTATTACGAGTCTATCAGATTACGCATGCATTTATATTTAGGAAAGCGATGGGTTTTCTTTCCATCGCAAAATTGATCGAGTTCGTAAAACTTAGTTTGCCAAAAAAAAAAAAAAAATTAAAATTAAAATTAAAAAGAAATTAAAAAATATATGTTATGTATTTATATAAAAATATCATTTTTAAAACTTTTTTTGAAATAAATCTAAAAAACATAAAAATTAATACTTGTTTATATATTCTTTATTCAATACTTTTTTTTTGCAAAACTTGATAAAATTTAGAATATGCTCATCAAGGCAAGAGGAAGGTCCCTAAAAAATGTCCCAAAATACAAAAACCAATTGAAAATGAGCGAATTTTACCTATGTTTTCGAATAATATTATTTCCTTTAAATAATGTAATACTATTCTCATATTCAAAAAAAAAAATTAGTGCGATACCTATTTTATTTCCATACAACATTTTCTTTAATTTTAATAGTTTTTAATGTTTACCTTGATTTTCAAATTGTAACAAGATTATTATTGTCATGATGAAATTCAACTGATTTCTTCATTTAGGGGAATCATTCAATCCCATAATTACGATGTTACTAGGAAATTAAAAATTGTTTTCTTTGAAAACAAAAGTTTTACTTCCGCTTTTATTTGAAGATGATACTCTTTTTTAATTTGCATTTTTTACAATTTATATTAGATTCCTTCCAACAAATTCAAAAAATTTAATCTTATCTAATAACAAAGTGAAATTTCAAATAAAAGTGTCCCGTATTAATAGCTTAATCAGTCAAGTAATGGCGGACAAATTGATCGCCGAAGGTAGTTAACAAAGATTAAATCTGACTTCTGTTTTCCTATCTGTATAAACATGAGACAACAAAATCGTTTGTAATGTTAAGGAAAAAAGAAGAAATATAAATTACTCATTGCGAAAGATTTTTTCCCTTCCTTTTATGGCATTTTGAAAAGTGGTATAAATAATATTACTTATTATGAATTAATTACTAATAATGAAATAAATGATGACTAATTACTAGTAATGAAATGAATGATGACAAATTACTAATTACTTATAATAATATAAATGATGACAAATTACTAATTACTAGTAATGAAATGAATGATAAATTCTAAAAATGAAATGAATTAAAAATTACTAATGATGAAATGAATGATGCTGATGAGATATTCATTGCTCAGAAATCTATATCTATTCTAATGGAAATATTGGATCAAAGTAAAAGACCAATGTAAAATCCAAAATTATCGTTTTGTACTTCGGTGATTTGTTTAGTTGAAAAATTAATAATGCAGCAATAGAACAACGTTCAATACAATACATGAGCTAGATTCCAATGCCTTTAGTCCTTGCTTCTGTACTATTCATTTCCAGTGATGTGAAGTTAATCGATTGCGCCAATTCTACTGAAATGATCCATTGATTTTAGAATATCTGAAGCAGTTTGACCTATAATATTACGAAGTGATTCCTTCAACTTTGAATCAAATCATATCCAAAGAGGTTCAAGTTTAAGTTGAGCTAGTTGCAATACCAATGAGCAAATAACCTCACAGAAGGACGTCGAACCACCCAAGAAATTCTAATATCAATAGATATTTACACATGAAGCATCAGCAAAACTGATATTAATTGCACGCTATAGATAAAAAATTATATAAAATGCTGATGATTGTATACATTGAAAGAAAAAATGATTTCCCCGGCTTCCTGGCATAGGAGTAGAGCGCCTTTTCCGTGTTCTGAGCGTCCCGGGTTCGGGCATGGTTATTCTTCTTTGTTCTAACTGTGAGCTGTGTGAATGCCCCCCTCCTCACATTTGCTTGAATAGCCCTAGGTGGTACTCCTGGCCCTAGTTGGCTCTATTTCAAAACGATACACGCTCATTTCGGCTTAAAAATCGCTGATTCATCAGCGACGCTTTTCCATGGCAAGTGTCATTAGAATCAACAAAAAAAAATTGCAATCGTTTACTTGTGTTACATCAGATATAATTATATTTTCGTGGATAATAAATTCCTAGTCCTAAAAAGAATGAGTCCTAGCCCTGGTTATAAGATTTGAGCATGGGTCTGTGAATGCAATAATTTTAGTCCAATTTCCTTACATTTCTTAAAGGCATTTGACACTTGTGTCTCATTTACATAAACAACAAACCTGTATTATCTCTTATTTACAAAAATTTTCCAAGGAATCAAAACTATTTTCCACCTAACTTAGAGTTCCAGTTTTTCACTTCTTAATATGCGAGGGTTATTTTTTCAGTCTTAATATGCGAGGGCCAGTTTTTCACTTCTTAATATGCGAGGGTTATTTTCACTTCTTAATATGCGCAATACCAGAGGTGATAGAATATTACTATATTTTTATTTTCTCTGGAGGTTAAGAAACCTGAGTTCAAGAACTCCGGTATACTCCTCTCAATTCGACAGGTAGATTTCGATATCGTTTGCTTCCAGGTTCGATCTTTGCTCTTTTTGTTGACAATACAAGATTAAGGGGGTAAATTATATGAAGGGTAAAAAAGAAAAACACAGTATTCCTAGATAATATTAGAAAAACGAAATTCAGGCGTCCTGCTACAGAAGTAGCGCGTCTTCCTCTTGATCTGGGCATCCTGGGTTCGAGTCCCGATTAGGGCATGGTTGTTCTTCTGTGTGCTATAAGCTATATGACTGGGCCCCCTTGTACAAAGGGTTGTGCTAACTTAAGTGATGAATGTGTAGATAAGTCGTACTCTTGGCCCTAGTTGGCGCTCTTTCAAAACAAGAGATGCTTCTTTTCCCTTAAAAAAAACCCTGATGTTTCATTTGGCTTAAAAGTTCTGACGGCTGTCAACTCGCTTTTCTTGGCAAGTGTAATTAGTAACAATACATACAGAAGAACCATGTTATGATTTACTTGCCATTTAAATAAGAAAATGCCTAGCTGGATTTCTTTTAATATAAAATCTTATAAAAGATTATATTTTTATTTAATATGTTTTTATTCTTATTGTTATATATTAACTAAATCTTCTTCTTTAGATTATTATTTTTATTTAATGCCTTTTTATTTTTATTGCTATATGTGATTAAACCTTCTTCTTCAGATTATTTTTTATTTTTATATATTAATTCAATCTTCTTAAGATTATCTTTTATTTAATATGTTTTTATTTTTATTGCTATCTATTTTTAAATCCTCAATTTATTTTGTGCAACCCCTTATTAATTCCCATGTTATTATTGTAATGACCTATTATACCCGGAGTTTAAGAACCCTGAGGTCAAGCGCTCCATAATATTCCTCTCAAATCGACAGCTGGATTTCGCTATCAAGATTGCTTCCAGGCGCGATTTTTCTTTGCTCATTTGTTTGACAATACAAGGTTAAGGTGGTAGTTAAATAAGATCAAACTTCATTAATTTTTATTTAAACTTCTATTACAGTAAAATTAGTTAGTTCATCAATCAAAAAAAATTTCTGAAAGAAAACTTAATTATTTCATTTGTCAAGATTTGTGCTAATGCCAAGTTATCTATTTCTTTTACTGGCTAAGATTAAAGGTTTGTATACGTTTGGAAACATCTTTATTGTCTAATCTTTGGCAAGATTTATTTGTTAGTCAACCAGAAGCTAGATTAGAGAGAAAATCAAAATGATGGAATCTCTTGGAAAAAAATTATTTCATGATAAATATATGAACAAAGGATAATAGTCAAAGGATATGCATAAAATTATATCATTCTATGTCATTTTATATCGGAAATGAGATCAAGGATCTGATAAAATTTATGAAACTGAATGAGGTTTGTTATTCAGCTAACGAACGAAATTACTTGTTGAAGAATAATTTCGGGTTAATAGCGTGTTTTTCTTTCTTATGTCTTGTTTATTGTAAAATACTAGATATGAACGTTATCACTACTTATTTTATGCAGAGCTGAAGACTTTTATATCATACTTTATCATCTGATAATAAAAATTGTTTCCTTTTATGCATCAAATAAATTCTTATTTGTCACGCTTTACGGATGCAGTTTTATGTTTCTGTTTTTAAAAATCTTGAATGAATATATTTTGATAAAAGAATTTCACCTTTGCCTTTCGTATTTGGGTAGTTCAAGGTTAAAAATGTAAAGATGATTATGATAGTAAATCCAAAAGAATTCGTGTAATTTATCTGCTATGTTATATTCCTTGTTTAATGAAATGTATTGACATTAAACATTTTCATCATTTAATTAATTATTTCAGAATTCTGCAGGATTGGTGAACTTGCATAAGAATAAATGAAAAATCAGTTTCTACATTTTGCAAGTAATTTATTTTTTAGGTAAATTTTCTGTCAAAGAAAGGGCTTTCAAAATTTAATTAAAAACTAATCCAAAATCATTAAACAAATTTTTAAAAATGTAATTATATATATAAATTGCTAGAAATTTTAATAAATATTAAAATATTTAATGTATGTTATTAAACAAAGAAAATTCTTGTATCGTTAAAATTAAAAAAAAAAAATAAAAGGTTGCTAAGCATAACAATCAGTGATAGCAGTGATTCAGTTATTTCCCAATTTTTTAAAAAGTTTTCTAGTTCTTCAAGATTTTTTAAAATGAATTCTGCACTAATATTCTTTATTGTTTTAATTTTTTGTAATATAATGAAATGAATTGAATATGTCTTTTGGATTTTTTTTCCTATTTCCATCATGTTCAAATTGGTGATACAGATTCTTCAATTTCTGTGCATTAATCATAATGTGTCATCAAACTGTGATTCATCATACATCATGTTTCTGTACATTCATCATGGCCCAAAATTTATCATTCAAATTTATTAAGACGCTGACATATTCAGGACACAGATAATTAATCAGTTAACCAGACGATTCAGTCAATCATTGAGTTAGTCGTAACCGAAAACGGCACATCTTGGACCAAAAGATTCTTCTCATGTACGGAGATCTTAAAGATGATTCATTAAAAATCTTGTAGGTTTGAAATGGTTTATACATTCTCTTTAAATAGAAAAAAACGAAAGAAGAGGGGAGCAGGAATGAAAAAATTGAATTAATTTAAAATGTAATAAATTAAAGTCTCCAAATGATTAATTTCCCCAACAAAATATGATTGTTACAAAATATCCACGTTTTGATTTGCCAGAAAGCGACGAATATAGTCTAACTGTGGATAGTTATCTTATGGTTTCTTATTATGAATTTTGCTCCCAATATTGTAAATACTAATTCATATTTTTCTCGGGGGGTGGGGAGGGTTATAATTGTTGTAAGTAGTAAGCCCTATTTTTAATTGCCTTTCTATTATAGATTGAAAAATCCTTTAAAAAGAACTTTCACTTATTTTCGGATTCGTTATACTAATGTTATGATTGAGAGACATTTAGAAGCCACTTGATAATTAATCTTTTAGGGAAAAGTCACGTATTAATGATGTAACAAAAATAGAGACTAAAGAGATCACAGATGATGCCTCTGGTGCCTTTCTTATGGCGCACAGACGACAAAATGTTGGAACGTTAGATTTAAATTTTTAAAAGTCAAATAGTATGGCGAATAAAATGCCTTTACTTTTGATATTGTTTATCCTTAGTTGTTTTTACTTATGACACTTACCACAAGAACAAGTCCACTGACGAAGCCAGCGATTTTAAGCCGAGCTTCTAAGGGTAAAGGCCAGTGAATACCCGAGGGTAAAAGTTTGACTTCTAATCTAGCCCAAACGAAGATGACACTCTCACACTCGGTTGTACAACCCCTTTTTACATGGGAGCTCTTTCAAACGCCTCATTGAAAGAACATAGACTAAAGAACAACCATGCCCAATTAGGACCCCAACCTGGGACTCCCAAATCCCGAGGAAGACACGCTAATCCTAAGGCAGGACATCGATCTGCTTATCCTTGATTCGGAATTCGTTAGTCACAATTTTTAATATTTGAAGTATCATTTTTTCACTATATGCTCATAATTCATTCGCAAATAAAGATTCAGAATTAAAAGGATAATTAATAGATAAAATTATATATGGAAATCTTAATTTATTTCCCCAATTCTTTTCTTACGTTAAATCAGCCGTTTAGTAAACAAAGAATATCTGCCATAGAGGGAATGATTCAATTAAAGTCACAACAATCAAGAAGCCTCGCATCCTGGCTTAGGGGTAGCGCATCTTTCCCGTGAGCTGGGTGTCCCGAGTTCGAGTCTCTGTTCGGGCATGGTTGTTCTTCTTTGATCCAACTGTGAGATGTATGAATATGCATCCCTTTAAAAAGGGTTTTTTCATGCGATTGTGATGCATGAAGTAGCTAAGTCGCACTATTGGCTCTAGTTGGAGCTACTGAAAAACAGAAGAACCTCACTCGGCTTAAAATCGCTGACATGGCCTGGCACTAGTCCATGGCAAGTGCCATTAGTAACAGCAGCAGCAATCAGGGTAAGTGGGGACAGAGACGAAAATGTTTTCTTTCCTTCTTTTTTTTTGTGTGTATTTGAGTATTTAGAATATGTAAAAAAATGTATTATTATTTTACCATAAAATATAAAATTGCGAAGAAAAATTTAAATTTTTTTAAATTCTTTAAATACGGATACCAAACGTTCTCGAATACGTTTCTTTTAAAAAATTTCTTATTCAGTCCACAGCAATATAATAATAAAAAATTTATATAGAGTATAACTATTTCTGAAAGTTTGGGAGGGATAAAAAGGGAAAAACGCGTATTTTAAAGACATATTCAGAGCTTGAACCAGCCCTAAGTATCAGGTGAAACAGCACACCTGAAACTCTTGGACCGTTATAACACAGCGAAGGGTCTTCCGTGTATTTTCACATCGGTCCGAAGAAAGACACCGTTTTGTTTCGGATTTGCAAACAGCCCCCCAAAAGCGGTCTTCTCCATCGTAAAATTCACCGAACAGAAAAGAACATCCGAAACGGAACGCAGACAAGCATCAGTGGCGGATGAAAACATTTCCTATTGATGGACACGGGCAGCTAAAAGATGCTGGCCAGATTTCTTTCCCCCCCCCCTCGCTCGCTTCTTCCAGAAGACAGTATCAGGTGTAGGGACTAGAAAAAAAAAGAATGGAAGAAGAATCCTGGGAGGGAGTTGGAAAAGGAAGGAATTCGAAGTTGATGGATGGCATTCGGAGGGGGTGGAATGCGTGGGAGGAGGCAGAATTCCGAAAGATGGGAGAATCGATTCATAAAAATGTATTTCTTTCTTGCTTCCAAGCCCGCGGAATGAAATTCGCTCCCGATGGGGGCCTTGTAGATTTGTTTGGTTGGCGTATCCCATTAAGCTGTGGTTTCTCCCTCCCTCCACTCCCTTTTTTTTCATTCTTCTTCAACGAGAAAGGGAAATCGTGCTTTAAAAACGTCTTCAACCTCGAATTCTGGGATATTCTCAAGATTTTAATTTCGCGAAATAAATCTTTAAAATTTAATATAAATTTTGATATTGCGTTTAAGGAAATTCAAAGTAATCGTAGGTTTCAACATAAATTTGAAATCTTCTTTAGGGAATCGAATATGTTTCGATGGATCATTTATTAATTTTCTAGGGGTCAATGACGCGAAGTGGCTCTAATGCCTATTGAAAAGATGAAATTTTCAGTACCTGTACTAAGCACATTATTGTTCTTACAAGTTTTACAAATATGTAACAATATTATTAAATCATGTTAAAACAATACTGCACAAAAGACTAACATTTAATAAAAAATTCCTCAAAAGAATAAGAGTTAATAAAAAATTCCTTCCTAAAAAAAATTCCTTCCTAAGAAATTCCTGTTAAAATAAAGGCCTCACAGACAAACTTAGTTATTCCTCATCATTATTGTAACAGGATGAAACATCTTTCTAAATGAGAAACCAATCGTCGAAAGATTTTTGTCACTTTGTAATTTTTCTTATTATAAGCATGTATGCTTTGCCCCAAGTAAAGACATATAATTAACTTGAAGAAAAAAAAAAATACCGCGATGAGTATTGCCATATTTTGCCCATTTTAAGCATGAATTTTAAATATACTATTCACAGTCGGCTGAAAAACCAAAATTGCTGTGCTGCACTTTTTAGCTAGAAAGGAAAATAAAAAATGAATTTCTAAGTGTGGGGCGAAGTAATTGCTTGCTTCAAAGACGCATTTTTTTACATCGCTCCCTCGATCAGATAGATGGTCAAAAAATGGTTCCTGAATTTTTGATTCCCATTCAGCATTGATTCATTGATTCTGCAAATTATTGATGATAGAACAAATTTCCTCTATTAATGAGTAAAATATATTTTTGATTGTTTTCTTATCTAGATTCGCTTCCTATTTTAAAATAGGCCATGATATTTCAACATCAATCTCTCAAAATTTTTAAATTGGTTAGATGACACTTAAGTCGGCCGGCATCTCTTTTTTTTTTCAAATTTGTAAACCAAGCCAACTGGCGAAGAGCCTTGTCTCAAGGATTCAGTGAAACTCAAAGTATTGTATCTTTACTAGAATACGGTTCCAATGTTGTAAGGTAATAGAGATCTTTATGATGAATGTTCTAAATCAAGTATATGTGATTACGTTCTTAGATAGATATGGTATAAATTCACTGAATCAGTGATTCATTTTGGAGCTCTATGAAAGCTATTATCGAAAGAATATTGAATAAAAGCTTAACAATTTCTAATTTGAAAATTATTTCATGACCCGTTTCAGAAAGAGGCAGGATTGGATTTGTTTAATAGCATAAATATTGTTATCGGTTAGTCTGGTTGATAGGGCGTTGGATTCGCTTCCCATAGGTTGTGAGCTCGAACCCCGTTGGAAGGACTCTCCGTGTGCGTGGTGGCTGAGGCACTTATAAATCCGTCGTTGCCCTTCATGTCGAGAGTAATACCTCAGGAGGTACAATGTTCAGAGGTGATCGTTTCCTTATTCAGGTCTAAATTACGGTCAATTGATGAGTGAATATAATGCATGAATGAAGTCGGTCCCGTAAAAAGGGTTGCGACGCTTAGGTGGCGAAGGGGCACTGTTGATCTTAGAGGGCGATATTAAAAACAGTATGCACTCATTCGGCTTTAAATCAATGACTTAGTAACCGCGCTTGTCTATGACAAGTGTTATTAGAAACAACAACACTATTGCTATCAATATTTTCAAAAAGCCAATAATATTTCTGACGTCCATTGACTGTAATATATCGTTATTAAGAATAGATTCTTTTTGGGGTTAAAATCCGAATGAAATTTTGAATGAAAAATGGGCCCGTTTTGGCTTATATATGTTTCATTAAAATTGTTACAGAGATTGTAAGAGAGAATTTGGATCTACGAGCATAATCTCTCCCTATGATAAACTAGGACTTTACCTCAAAACTTCGCAATAATTATCATTGTTTTGAGCTAATTTTACATTGGTATTATTTTGTTATTGCATTGCTTAAATTTTTTAGCGTTATTCTGAATATATTTCTTTTTTTCACATTTCAAACTTAACCAGTAGATTTTTTTTGCAGTTGAATAATTAATTTATAAATTAATAATCAAGACAAACTTTGAGGATTAACATTTAGAATATTCAGATTGAGTTATTATCTCCATTATTGAACTATTGTCTTAAAAGTGTTTGGAAATGAAATACATTATACTTTTATGTTATTGGAGCATTTAATTTCAACAAAGTCTAGTTTTGGAATTCAGAGAATGGGACAGAGATCCCTCAAATATCCGTTGTCTATCTGCTGCTGCAAACCTTATTGCACTCAAAGAAACTGGATGGATTTTGAATGCCGTTTTACCAGATATCAAAAATTGAGCGTTTGATAATTTTCAGATGTTTGGTTTTCCTTTTGCATTAAAAATTATCAATGCAATAACTTTGAAATACAGAAAAAAAGGAACTAAAAATGGTAATTATAATTAAATTGAAACCCATACTAGAGAAACAACTAAGAGTGTACAATTAGATGATATAAAGTCTGTTTAAGGGAAACCAAAACTTTTGCTCTTGTAGCCAGAAGTCAATAAGCCAAAGGATATACTTAATATTTCTTGTCACCTCTATTTCTATCAATATTCTCCTTGACAAGAAACTTACACTGATTGCTTTTAATGGAAAAAAATTATTTCATTTTCTAAGAGAAACTTAACTCATCTTTTTTAGATGTTTCGATATTTTATTTTTCTATTTCTTTTATTATTTATAATTTATACAGAAAATAATAAAGTAAACTAATATAGATGATATACGTCACACAAAATTAATATTGGAATATTTCCAAAACTTGACAAAAAAAAAGAAGGAAAATATCACTGCACTGTATGAGAACAAATAAAATTAGATGTGAGATGACTTATAAATTTTTTTTGTCATATGGTTTAGACTTAAACCGAAATAACAATCAAAACTGTATTTTGAAAGCATAAAAATAGATAATAAATAAATTAAGAATTATAAAACTGTTGAAACAGTTTGCACTGAAAATTTTGAATAAACTTCATTGTTGATTAAAATAAGTAATGCATAATTTAATAAAGAATGATGATGGATGTAAATTTATGCAATTTTATCATTATCCAATAATCATTTAAATGACTTAAAACCTTAAACGATTTTATAAAATAATATAAACATATTTTTGGCAATTTTTTTATTAAATTCCGAATCATATATTCTTAAACGAAACCGTATGCTGTTCATAGAAGATTTGAAAAATTTATATATTAAGCATAAATATATCTTTATAATCATCATTATCCGATGATTATTAATATTTAGTAAAACCTTAAGGATTTTATAAAATCATATAAAAGCATTTTCGCTAATTTTTGTATTAAATTACGAACGATACTTTCTTACACGAAGCCTTAGAAACTCAGAGAAAAATGGGAATAATTTTTAGATTAAGCATAAATATATCTCTATACCATCATTATCCGATGATAAATTGAATTTATTTTTTTAAACCTTAAAGAATTTTATAAATTAATAATATAAATAAAATTTTATACACATTTTTAGTAATTTTTATATTAAATTCCGAATCGTATATTCTTGCACAAAACCATATGTAGTTCAGAGAAGCTTTGAAAAATTTATATATTAAGTATAAATACATCTTTATAACCATCATTATCCGATAAATAATTGAAATTTGTAAAAACACAGAATTTTATTAAATAAATACATCTTTATAACCATCATTATCCGATAAATAATTGAAATTTGTAAAAACAAAGAAATTTATTAAATAATATAAAAGCATTTATGACATATATTCTTGCATGAAACCATATGTAGTTCAGAAAAGATTTGAAAAATTTATAGATTAAACATAAATAATATCTATAATCATCATTATCTGATAAATAATTAAGTTTCGTAAAACCGTAAAGAATTTTATAAAATAATATAAACACATTTTTTCCAATTTTTATATTAAATACCGAATCACATATTCTTACACGAAACCGTATGCAGTTCAGAGATGATGGGAATAATTTATAGATTAAGCATAAATACATCTCTATAATCATCACTATCCGAAGATTAATTAAGTTTCGTAAAACCGTAAAGAATTTTATAAAATAATGTAAACACATTTTTGGCAATTTTTATATTAAATTCCGAATCATATATTCTTACCTGGAAGCTCAGAGAAGATTTGAAAAGTTTATAGATTAAGCCTAAATACACCTCTATAAACATCACTGTCCTATTATTAATTAAATTTCTTAAAACGTTAACAAAATTTATTAAATAATATAAAAACATTTTTGCCAGTTCTCATATCAAATTCCGAATCCTATATTCTTACACGGATGTTCAGAGAAGAAAAGAATAATTTATAAATTAAGCATAAATGCATCTCTAAAATAAAAGAAACTGGCAAAAAATCCTACTCCCCATTTTACATCTATGCATCTTTTAACGATTTTTTTCCCAGAAGTATATATCAGTGAGCGCCCGATGGAAATTTACCGATATCTTCTCCTGATCTTTCTTCTAAATGCCAAACCGTCTCCACCGTCTTAAGCGGAGAACAGCAAATTTATACCCAAACACACCCTTCCGATACGAGGCGCCATCAATTCATGCCTCAACTCGATTACATCTCCACAAAAAGTGGTGCCTCTAAATCCGAAACCCCTTCATGCCACCCGAATCTCTTGCAAAAGTCATGGAAGCAGGCTACTGCGGATGTCATCTTGGAGTCCACCATATTTCATTCCGCCGAGCTAACGATACATTTAGGAGAGTCACGGCCAAGAGACGTGATCTCATAAAAGTAGGATTTTCCGGAGCAATAAAGTTGGCACCAGCGCTTTCAAAAACCGTTCCCCAATCGGTTGCCACTTAATGAAGAAAAATGGTGGTATCAGATCGTCTGATGCACATCCATCGTCCGCCCTTTTATGAGCGCTTTTCACCCCCTTGCCTCGATCGCATCGATTTTAGTAGGTGCTTCCTGGACCCCATTTCGAAATGAGGTATTGAAAAGAATTCTAATTGGTGGTCTCTCGAAAGGACACTGCAGGAGAATCAGAATGGCCTGAATCTGGAATTATCTTGGCAGTCTTTGGATTTGACCTGTCAAGAAAAGTTACTGACTGGAAGTCAATAAACACGAATTAGCTAAATGCAGTAAAAAGAGGTACATGGGTGGGCTATGAATGTCCTTATACCGGTTTCGGTAATTTGTATGATTAAAATATTTTATCATTTTGTTAAATCTCTTCTGTAAGACGGTTGACAGTTTGTTCGCAGAAACATTTTCTGTGTTGAATAAATCTAAATTTATATTTAAATTGATGCTTGCATTTCGAAGTAAAGAATTGTTAACAGTTCTAATTGAAGAGTTGTCGCTCTATAGAAAAATGAAAATGGCTGTGATAAGAAATATCTTTGAGTCAATCGATTTTGACTGGAGATAGAAGTCAAAGGAATTTGCAATCAGGTACCCAATATTTTGAAATTATTAGACATCAGATTGCAAAACGGATAGTTGATGTGATAAGAGAGTATTTAGTGAAAATCTATGAAAATTTTTGCATCAATTTTAGTCATTTCTATTTTTTTCAAAAATAATATAATCAATTTTCAACATCTATCTTTAATATGAGCTCGTAATTACTATTGTTCTCTATGGATTCAAGAAATTTAGTTCATTGTAATGTATTGAAAAGAATTCTAATTGGTGGTCTCTCGAAAGGACACTGCAGGATAATCAGAATGTCCTGAATCTGGAATTATCTTGGCAGTCTTTGGATTTGACCTGTCAAGTAAAGTTACTGACTGGAAGTCAATAAACACGAATTAGCTAAATACAGTAACATAGGTGGGCTATGAATGTCCTTATACCGGTTACAGTAATTTGTCTGATTAAAATATTTTATCATTTTGTTAAATCTCTTCTGTAAGACGGTTGATAGTTTGTTCGCCGAAAAATTTTCTGTATTGAGTCAATCTAAATTTATATTTAAATTGATGTCTGCATTTCGAAGTAAAGAATTGTTAACAGTTGCAATTGAAGATATTTCGCTCTATAGAAAAATGAAAATGGTTGTGGTAGGAATGATCTTTGAGTCAATAGATTTTGACTGGAGATAGAAGTCAAAGAAATTTGCAATCTGGTACCCAATAAATCTAAATTATTAGCTACCAAGATTGCAAAAGGGATAAATGGTGTGATAAGAGATTATTTAGTGAAAATCTATGAAAAATTTTGCATCAATTTTAGTCATTTCTATTTTCTTCAAAAATATGCTAATCAATTTTCAATACCTATCTTTAATATAAGCTGGTTATTACTATTGTTCTCTATGGATTCAAGAGATTTAGTTCATAGAAAAATGAAAATGACTGTCTTCGGAATTATCTTGAAATCAATAGATTTTTGACTAGTGCTTATCAAGCTTTGAAATCAAGCAACCAGTAAATTTAAATTAGTGGTTGCCAGATTGCAAAATGGATATTTGGCGTGATAAAACAGTATTTAGTAATAAGCTAGGAAAATTTTTGGAACGATTTTACCAATTTTAATAATTTTCAAAAATATGCTGATCAATTTTTAACATATATCTCTAATATGAGCTGGTTATTACTATTGTTCTCCATGGATTCAAGAGATTTAGTTAATAGAAAAATGAAAATGGCTGTCTTCGGAAATATCATGAAATCAATAAATTTTGACTAGTGGTAGAAGAAAAGATTTGCAATCCAGTAACCAATAAATATATATGATAGGTTACTGGATTGCAAAATGGATAACTAGTGCGATAAAAGAATATATAGTGAAAAGCTATGGAAATTTTTGAATCCGTTAAAGAATGTGTTAGTCAATTTAAACATCTATCTCTAAAATGAGCTGTTTTTTTTTCCTTGTTTTCTATGGGGTGAAGAGATTTCGCTGCAGTGAAAAATAAAAATAGCTGTCTCTTGAGTTATCTTGAATTTAATAGAATTTGACTGGATGTGGAAATAATGAAAGTTGCAGTTTTGTAGCTAATAAATCTAAATTATTGGCTACCAGATTGCAAAATGGATAATTGGAGTTATAAAATAGTATTTACTGAAAAGCTTGGTAAATTTCAGTAATTTTTTTGATTCAAAAATTTGCTAATAAGTTTTTGACATCTGTCTCTAATGTAAACTTGTTTTCACTCTTGTTTTTCAAAGAATTTTTGGATCTTAATTCATATCTACACTGTTTTCTGCCTTCCGATATTTAAAAGGGGCAAGAATCCTAATTTATGATTTTCTGAAATCACACAATCGAAGAAACAAAATGGTTGTATTAGAAGTTATATTCACTGTCAGTAAAATTCGTCTTCAGGCAAGCAAGGGAAATTTCAACTAAGCGAATTGAATTCTAATAAACTAGAATTCAATTCGAAAACATTTCAAATTAAAAAAATAAGAGTGAAATATCTCCATTGGAGTGCAATTTGAAAGATACTCTAAATATTCGCCTTAATACCTTTGTAATAATATTGGCAATAATTAAATATGAAAAAGTGGCAAATAATGAAGATATGTTTCAGTATGATAAACAATAAACATTCACCAAATTTTTGTTTAAAATATGTATTATTCAGTTTATAACTATAATTTTGACCAGCATTGGTTTCCTCATTTATTCGTATGCATTGTCAGAGATTGAACTTTCAATCTCGTAAACGCATACTTATTTCTTTCATAATTCGAAGTCAGAAATATAAGGAATTCCAATCTTAAGCGATCGATAATCAACTCCACCCTAATATCGAAACATCTCTTTTGTAATTATCTTGAAAATCATAACACTGTTGTCTAGAGGCTCATAGGCAAGATAAGTTCAATCTGAGAGTTAATAAACCCAAATCTTTCTTTGCAACTCATTTGTGAGGGAAATGCTCTTAGCAGATGAAACAATCTCTGCAGCGACTTCAGGCATGTTTATGCTAAAAATGCAAGCTGCGAAATGAACTATCTTTAATTTACGTAAACTTGGGATTATAATAGTAGAAGAATTTTCTGAGTCGTACTCTAGGCCCCAGTTGGAACTATTGCAAAACAAGACAGTACACTGCAAAACTGAATATAATATTTGTCAACTGTGAATGTACGTGAAACTATTCGGTAAAAAACTATCACTTGTTATATGATTAGATAACATTATCATACTTAATTAGATGGCATATATTTTTCTCATGTTTCGCCTTCATGTTCCTGTTTACAAACAATAAAATACATGAAATTTGGACAATAATTTTACATATCTTCGAATTTTCTTAAATTAAATATATATCCCCAGATTTTTAATTCTAACCTTAAACTTTCCTGACTCTTTTCACCAGTGTTACTTAACAACATCATTCCAGAATTATACCCGCCAACGTTTGGCGCTGCATGACCAAATAATCGCCACGAAAGCGAATAAATGATCGCACATCTGAAGCATTCACGCCAGTTTCCTATGGAAACTATCCTTATCATCCCAACTTCTTCAGATGCCGAACCCAGAAATGATGACGTCCATGCTGATGATTATGAGGATCTCTTCAACTGGAGTTGGGAACTTCTAGTAGAAATGATAACGACATCATCGCGTGTCTCTTTCGGCAGTCAACACTGAAGTCATCTTCTTGAGCACCTGGCATTACATTCGAAGAGAGAGGCCGCATCTGTGATGTTCAGGTGCTCTCGGAATGAGGGGTTTCCATGACATCTTTAGAGAATTTCCCGTTGGTGAAATATGTAAACCTCTTTCAAAGGATTACTGTAGTTGAGGCAGAGAGAATGGTAGAAAAATGAGTTAAATATCTAATCAGGAATTTGTGGAATCTTGCTGTCTTATATATGTGGAGTATGCATCTCTATTGGGTTTACTATTAGGAACTAAATAATTAGAGTGCTGTTTCTTTAATTTTGTCTATTGAATTAAGTTTATAATGTTGAAAGAAATTAGGATTATAAAAGAAGTAATTTAAGGAAACATTCTTCTAAACATTTATATTTCATACTATTCAGAATCAAGACTTTTATGATAAAGCACTAATGTTTTTTTTATAGAACAACAATTCATTTCGCATATGGATTTCAAATAACATTAGCATTACTATTTAAAATAGGAAATTCATTTGTTGATTGACTAGAATGTTCTGATTAAAATCTTTAGTAACAATGGCCGCCATCTCCTAACCATAGTAAATCGGAGTTAATAAATGTAAGAAAATATCAGGGATTTAAGAAAAATGTGAGCATGGAGCTTATTAAAATTCTTTTGTAAAACTAATAATTTTAAGATAAAATAGAATAGTTTAAATAATACAAAAATTGTTAAATATAAATAATATAAATAGCTTAAATTGTAAATAAATATTCATAATTTAAATAAAAAAAATATTAATAGCTTAAATAATAAATAAACATTAATAGCTTAAATAATAAGTAAATATTAATAGCTTAAATAATAAATAAATATTAATAGCTTAAATAAAATAGAATAGTTTAAGAAATTTAAGCTTATTACAGACATTTTCAATTCGGACACAAGTATTTTAAGCTATGTAGGAAAATAGGCTTGTAAATATTTTTTGACACAAATATGGCAACATTATCTATAAATTCCATTTTATAGATAATAAATTATATCATTATCGATTAAAATTGGTTTCATTTATCAGCTTATTCAATCGACTTTAGCTTTAATTTCTATGAAAATTTAACAAAAATAGACAATCGTTGATGAACGCCGTTTATCAAGCATGAAATTTTAATTTCTTTTTTTAACTCCGTTAAAAAATCCAAATTGATTTAAACCGATGTTTTGAGTTAATGGAGTAAGTTGATAAACCTTTTATAATTGGGTTTTAATGTGATTACAAATCTGATATCCAGATTACACTGGAGATTAATTTTAGCTCCTTTGGTAATACTTTTATGCTTTTTTTTCTTTATAAATGCACTATTAATTGCTTTTTTAAAGATTGAAAATGGAAAATTCCTTTTTTTAAAATATATTCATAGTGTGCTATACAGATTTTGAAATAAAGGACTCAAAAGGAAATCATTTTATTTCTTCGATATCCAGAAGAACCAGCTTAAACAAATCAGAATAATTATGATAGATTTAACCTATCTAGATGCATTAAAATAATACTCGGATAATACCTACGCATATCTTTAAATTATACATCCCGTTATCAAAGCATCTAGGCTAGAAAAATGACCGCAATTCCATAGCACGAAAGTGAGATTTAAAATTGAGTTTAACTGCAGTACAATCTATCCTGAAGGAGATACATCCCGTCATTGGAGTGACAGTAGTTTGACTCCGTAACATTGCTATACACTCCGGAGAATGGATTGGGAGATTTTGTTCCAAATATTCTGGGTACCCCACCGGGGGTATATTGTCATTTTATACAAATTAGATGAATATCTCTCTCATAAATTAATTCCAATTTAAATAAACATTGTTTTTCACTACTTCTATTGGATGCAAACAAGGAATAGGGTTAAAAAAAGGAAAATATAGGAAATTCATAAAGTAAATGACTGACAAGATGTAATTGGTGATAATGCTATTTAAGTCTTGGGAGGCCGGCTCTCTGGCTCAGAGGTAGCGCGTCTTCCTCGTGTTCTGGTAGTCCCGGATTCGAGTCTTGTTTCTGGCGTGGATGTTCTTCTGTGTGCTATCTGTGAGATGTGTGACTGTACCCCCCCTGTAAAAAGGGACTGTGCAAGCAAATAAGATGAGTGTGTAGCTAAGTCGTACACTTGGCCCTCGTTGGCGCTACTTCGAAATCAAGAGACGCTTCTTCCGGCGTAAATTTGCTGCTGTATCAGCGGGGGGGTTGTCCCTAGGAAAGTGCCATTTGTAACAGCAACGTCTTGGGAGAATGAGGCTTACTAACCAAAAAGTACAAAATTCGATAAATATTTATAATTTTGTTATTAATTTATTCTTTAGCTTAAAATGTATCTCTGAGCTTGATACATTTTCCCATGTATCGAATTTATATACGATCGTCTGAATAATAGTCAGCACGTTATTGTACTTGATGCGACATTTCTTACAGATCATCAAACTCATTACGTTTTTGAATTATCCTGTTTTTTTACATACATGTTTGAACGATCAGGAAAAGACAATCTTTCATAATCCACCATCGTTGAGTGATGCATATCACAATAGCCAATAATTTTAGTGTAAGATCCGCATACTAAATTCCGTTTCCATGCGTGTTCCGTTGATGAACACGCATTTCCTAGAAATCCACCTAAACCTCGTGGTCGAATTTTTAGACAAGTTCAATAGTTACTTTTTAAACATTTCACATTGAAAATAGAAAATAAATAAATAAATAAAACTCCTAGATGAATTACAGCCAAAAAATAAATAACAGTGACGCACAGAAAGCCCAAATATAAGCTCAGAACTGAAAACTGGGGTCATCGCAGGCATTTTAAACCTCATTGCTCGCAGTCTTAATTCACGTCATTTGGAAATGGCACCGATGCCATCTGTATTTATAATAATGAAAAATTGCAGACTTTTGAGAATTGTGGAAGAAAGCTTTCAACATAACGATGGGGATCATTCTTCAACACTTTGGCTTTTTATAAGATCTGGCTTTTGTCCAAAATTGACGATATTGTTCCTAAATTGACTTTATTTTTCTTGCAAGGAAAGAGGACAGAGTTGTACCAAGATAGACCGATTGTCTGTAAATGTTACTTTCCAGCAAGGACACCTCTCCTGCAGTGAAACAATGCACCAAAAGAGCAAATGCCTATTGGTGAAACGAAAACAATGTAGAAATGATTGAGATAGGAGGCATTCAAGAGTAAACGATAATTTAAGGCGACCAGGAACATTTACAATAACTTTTTGTAATTTTCATCTTAGCAAATGGAAATTTATACACGCATTAATACTATAAGAGATGACACACAAAATTGTAAAGCATTAAGCTAATTTCTTTACGAGTTAGGGGGGTTGATATAATACAATATTAGCGATAAATAACGTTAATGAAAAATGTTCCAGGTGCTCCAAATTTGTTCTAAAACACTCCAATTTTTATTACTTACTCTAACCCTTTTGAAACAAAAGTTGGGGTTAATCTTGGAGTACGAAATATCCAAATTAATCAATATAATAACTCAAAACTACTCAAACTTTTTTTAAAAAATTCAGTAGTTTTGAGTTATTATATTGGTTAATTTTTATATTTTGAACTCAAACTTCAATCCCAACTTTTATTTTAAACGGTTTATATAAGTAATAATAAAAATTGGAGTACTTTCTAAAAATTTTGGAGTACTTGGAACATTTTTCATTAACTTTATTTATCGCTAATATTATATTATATTACCCCTCCCCAACTCATAAATAAATTAGTATGATGCTTTAAAATTTTATGCGTCATCTCCTATAGTGCTACTCTTAATTCCGGTAAAATTTCAAATTGCTAAGGTGAAAATTGCAGAAAGTCATTTTAAAGGTTCCGGGTCGCCTTAAAAAGATGAAATCAATATTGCATACTAAAAGGGGCAGATTATGTCTTGTAAACATCCTTAAGTAACGAAAGTTTTTTTTTTGCCATCGACTTTTAAAATCATATCTTTCTTTATTATTTTAACCCAATTTTTATTTTAGAAATTTTTAAGAAACATATATTACCGCAACCCCCCCCCCCTCCAAATATATATGGTCGTCATCACCAGGGCCCAAATTAGCTTAGTTGGGGTCAAGGGCAAAAACTTCTTTCCCCCTGCTTCACTACTTTAGTAAAGAAGAACATTCATTAAAAAAGGAATCGTAAAATAAAATTTCTAAACAATTTGAGGGCCCCCATTTATGTGGGGTTCCGGGGAAACTGCTCCTTATACCCCTGCCCTAGTCCGGCCCTGGTCATCACTAGATGAAATTCGATTTTAGTATCTAGAAATCCATGTTAAGTTCCGTTAAGTTACATTAACCCGCATATTACCCGCATATTACCTTAAAAGCAGCACTAGGCCATTTTAGAACGGGATCACTTAATTCTGAACCATTGTCAGATGAAGAAGACGACACCTGAACTGAGGGGACCCTCTCTCCTCTTTTCTACGCCGCATCAATAGGAGGATATTTGCCAACGACGTATTTAACGTGCACCGATCCTGTTTACTTGACGGTTCTTCGGTGAAATCTGGCCTCGAATTTGGAACCACCCAACTCCGAAGCTGAGACCTTATCATCAGTACAACCAGACCCTCGAAATCCAAGAGATGAAGAGGGAGTTTCATTAAAAACATTAAAAAAATTACAAATTTTATAATATAAATACTTTGATATAGGATTTTGCTAGGCTGTTTGCTTATCATTCAATGGAACTATCCTCTCTCAACCTCCCCCACCAAAAAAGGAAAAGGTATAAAGATATAAAATAGTTGAAAATATAAAAAAATGCCTAAATACTATTATTTCAAATTTAAAAGATATTTGATTTCAATTTGAATAACTTAGGGGTAGCAAACTGGTATAACAAGATTCAATGATCCTGAAAATATTGCAAAATGAAAATCAAAGCTCCAGAGCCTGGATTTTTGGAAATTTGTCAACTTTTTATGTAATGATTCGAAATAAAATAAATTATGTATTTTAGTAAAGGGCTTTACTAATATACATAACTAATGCTATACTAATACTAATATACATAATTACTAATATACATTAGTATTTATGTTATTTTCTTTTGGGTTAGCTTACTTTGAGCTTACTTTGTATATAGTTGTTTTATACTCTCTCTTTTTAACAGCATTTTCTTGGTTAACGTTGTTTACATTTTGATGTTCCTCTAATAACCGTTGAAATGTTTATACTTTTTTCTTTTTAACAGCATTTTCTTAGTTAACGTTGTTTACATTTTTATGTTCCTCTAATAACTGTTAAAATGTTTATACATTTTTCTTTTTAACAGCATTTTCTTAGTTAACGTTGTTAACATTTTTAGGTTCCTCTAATAACTGTTGAAATGTTTATACCTTTTTCTTTTTAAATTTTTCTTAATTAACGTTGTTTACATATTTATATTCCTCTAATAACTGTTGAACTGCTTATGCCTTTTTCTTTTTAACAGCATTTTCTTAGTTAACGTTGTTTACATTTTTATGTTCCTCTAATAACTGTTGAAAGGTTTATACCTTTTTC